>CAAKHG010039548.1:4391-15915 GCA_901007715.1 Dactylopterus volitans | reverse complement strand
CCGCCTCACCACAAATGTTTCATACGGATTGTAAATCCAGTGCGACCTCCGCTGCGCGACCTCCGCTGCGCGACGTCTGCTGCGGCGGTGAGCGCGGCGGCCGAAGTGGAACAAGCACGGCAGCTAGATTAGAGAAATATTAAGTTGATGTATTCTAGGTTTCAAATGAAGGGACACGGTGACAAGAAGGAGCAGAGTGAGATATCAGTCAGGATGTTAAATAGTTGTTAAATATTTGGGGAACTCGACCAACTCGAACGCATTTAGCAAAACAGCACCCGGCTGAACGCGTACCGCATTTTTAATTTTACAGTGAACTATGTGGAATATCGCAATATATCAGAGTATATCGCAAAATTGGGGATTCGCAACATCACATCGTGTTGCGGCTCACGTGTGGTGACACGCATCGTATGAGTGAGCCGTCCAGCGAAGAGAAGCCGACCAGCCGACGGATGCATGGGAGAGCCCGAGAAGCAGGAACACTGGTAAAGACCTCAAGCTCGGAGGCATTTCGTCACGGCCCAAACTGTGATCGCCTGGAGGCGCCGTTCATCTTTGGAACATCTTCTTCTACTGTTTGCTGGAGGCCTCCGTGTCTGCGAGGAGCCACAGCGCCCCCTTTTTGACGTGGCTGGTTTATTCACTCTGGAACATTTGATGGAAACGCGACTCTTTCACATTTTGTTTTGCAACAATCCAAAATTTCGCCTCAGATTCACATCAGTTTAGGCAGGAACGCGACTTTTGTTGCGCTCTTGCAGGACGGAACGCAAACGGTTCATTGGGTCATAAAACATCTGATTATGACACAATAACGACATGATTATAATTGTGTTTCCCGACCTTGGGGGGAGCAGCCATTAGCGTGCCAGGACATCTGTCTCCTTCAGACTTACTGACTGAAAACACTGGGAAACGTTTCATTGTGCCCACGATAATTAAACTGTCCGTTTGGAAAGCCGATTCAGTGTTTTTCCTCTGGTTTTCTCTATTTGGACTCACGCTTCTGCCTCCACGTTGAGAGACATAATCTTTCCGGCGGGCTGCGGCAGCGGTGATTAGGCGCTGTTGTGCTCGTGCTCCGGTTGTGCGAGGCGGCGCTGGCGGGACGCCGGCCTGACTGAATGGGGGCATAATGAAGGGGCACAGGTAGCCGCCCATGGAAGCCCTCCAGACCCCGCCGGGAGAGGAAGGGGGACGCCGAGGACACAAAGCAGCGCCGGCGGGCCTGCGGCTCGCTGGGGATGGAAATATAAAAACCCCTGATCAATGCTGTTTGATTCCATTTAATTTGCCTAATCAGATGTGATTATCACGGGCACACGGGGAGAAACGTGTGAACCGACCCATCATCCCGCCTCGCGGCAGCGGCTAATCTGGCTGATTGGGTATTCTCACGGCTCGAATGCAACACGGCGGCGCGTCCAGGTGAAGAGGCTGCGGCGTCATGGCGGAGGATGGCGCTCGGCCGCTCGGCCGCTCGGCCGCTCGGCCTTCGTGCTCACGCGGTGATGAAGAATCCATCAGACGCCAGCGATGAACCGGCGCTCTCATACTCGTGTCATTCAGCTGTTTAAAGGGACCGTCATCAGAAATATGGCTGTTTCCTCTCACAGAGACGATACTGATGTCTCTCTCATACGTGTGTTTGTTTAAGGAGCTCATGAAATTAATTTATTTCAATGCAAAAAAAAATAAATCTGACTCTCTTTACTGCTATTTAAGGGAAATTCCAGCAGGGGGCGCTGTCCGTATTTAGACTAGAAAGTGAAACTGGGACACCCTCAAACTCTCTTTGCATTGGACGGCGAGAGGGCGGCTCCAGGCGGGCGAGCGCATCTGAGCGCCGCCCAGCGTGACTCCGCCCAGCGTGACTCCGCCCAGCGTGACTCCGCCCAGCGTGACTCCGCCTCCACTCTGGACCTCTGTGAGGGAACCGGCAGCAGAACGTGTCCGATGACGACTGAGGAACGCTGCCCTCTGCTGCTCATGGCACCAGCAGACATGATGCTGGACCTCACTGGACTCGAAGCTCACGCGTCTGCTGGCTTTAGCCGTGCTGGCTCAGCTAGCATGTGTTAACTTTTGTTTTATTTAGGTTAGCTGCTCACACTTGGCCGGAAAGTTCAAGTTCAACTGTTCACGTGAAAGCTGACTGATAATTCTCCGGCTCACTGTTAACATTAGAATGAATTGTTTGCTTGAAATTTAACTGCTAGTCTTTGCACACTTGCCAGCTGCTCTTTATGATTATTATTATTTTATTATAATAATATACGGTATGAAAATTTTCCAACCCAACAATGAAGCTGTTCAGGTTGAGGATGTGATGCTGAGAGCTTGGTTGAGCCCCGCTGACCTGCAGAGGTCGCCAGCCAGGCTTTTGTTTGGAGCAGGAGCTTAATCCCAATCCCCCGTTTGATAAGAGCACAGTGGGGCTGCGAGCTGATGTGCCTTAAAGTGACGGAACACACCTCTGTTAGCCTCTGTTAGCCTCTGTTAGCCTCTGTTCTTAAGATAAGATAAGATAAGAAAACTTTATTGATCCACACAACGGAGAAATTCACTTGTTCCAGCAGCTGGCAGAATGGGAGCAGCTGCGCTGCAGGCAGGAGGGAGTTTACAGGAGAGAGTGCAAACACCACGAGAATGATACGTTAACAGATTATATGCAGATCATATAAATATTTACACGTGGGAGGAGGAAGAACTCAACTGTAGCGTTGTGAAGTCTGGCGGCGGCGGCGGGGGTGAAGCCTTTGCGGCGGCGCTCCTTCCTGCAGCACGGCTGCAGCAGTCTGCCGCTGGAGGAGCTGCTCACAGCCTCCACGGCCTGAAGCAGCGGGTGAGAGGTGACGTCCAGGACGGCCGCCAGACTCCATCTGAGTCCATCTCACCGAGCCCAGGTACCTTGTGGCTGCTCAGACAGTTAATTTAATAAATTAATATGTAAATGTAGCGAGATTCAATGATGTTACATGGACATTTTTTTTCCAAATCGCATAATCTCTGCCCATCAGCCATGCTTGGTTTTTCAAATGAGGCTCAACCTTGTGCAAGAAGGAAGCCTGATGGACCAAAACGCCAAAGACGCCGTGCTACTTACCGTTTTTTTGGGTCAGCAGGAACTCCAGACATGAAGTGAGACTGTTGAGACTGAGGTCAGCAGGCGACGACCTGAACGCTGCCGCTGATCATCTTATGGACTGACAGATTCATTCTTTGGTCGGCCATCTTGTTTAGTCTCCAACAAAGATCTCCAACAGAGACTCTAGAACATGGACCAGGCAGAAGGAGACTCGGCCTGGAGGCCAGCTGAGTGTGGAGAACATACCACCTGCTGCTCCCACAGACAACAGGTCCGTCCTCAGAACAAAACCGGAACACAGCCGGATGACCAAGACCAGGGAGGCCATGGTGGGTTCCATCGTTATCAAGGTGACTCGGCAGCACTCAGGACCTGAGGAACTCAAATCTGGAAAGCTCCGACTCCTGTGGCGCTTTCCCATGTCATGGTACCGGCTTGACCGGCACGGGTACTTTTCCGGGCCTCGTTTTCCATTGGAAAATACACGAGTACTGTCTAACTGGTCGTCATGGCGACACCGTGTGAAACTGCTGCGTCATCATCTTCAAGGTGACATAGAAATGCACAGAGGTAGAAGAACAAGAAGAAGAAGAGAGAAGCAATAATAATAATAAGAGAGAAACAATAGGCGGCATCGATGCCGAGGGGGGTTCCCGCCATTTTTGAAAGTAAAAAAGTAAAAGTCACGCGCAGCAAAAAAGAAGAAGAAGAAGAAGAAGAAAAAGGACGGTCATTTAAATATCTTCATGCGAGCCGCTTCTGCTGATTAATCATCAATGACAAATTAGCTGTTCTGCCCTTCCGCTCTCCTTCATATATTTAGCCTTTATGGAAATATGGCAGCGGATGAAGATGGAGGATGAAGATGGAGGATGAAGATGGCGGATGAAGATGGAGGATGAAGATGGCGGATGAAGCTGACGCTTCTCCAGAAGCAGTCGAGGGAGCCGTTTCTCCAAATGTGCCTCACATTGATAATCTTTTGCTGACCGACGTCTGCGGACGCGTCCGATGGCCTCGGTCACGCAGTCGGCGCGTCTGGTTATTCCCAAATAATTCCACACCGGCACTGCCAGTTTGTGTTCATATGAACTTTGAGATGATCCACATCTGATGTTAACAATGGACTCGCTGATAAAAGGAGACGTTGATTTAAATCACCTTTAAACAGACTGTGGTTTTATGTAATTTTAGCAGGTTTTTAATGGCTGCAGAGGGACAAAAGAGTCCATCTGCATCAAGAATGGAGAAATGAACCATGGATGCTCGCAGCTTCCTCTCGGAGCCGCCGCTCTCAAGTCCTTGTGTCGTTGTTGTTGTTTTTATCGGCCAATCTTTGCATCTCCAATATCATAATGTGAATTAAATTCGATTGAGTCACTCGAGCAATGAATCAAGCAGCTCCGAGTTATTACATAAAGCTGCAGCTTCTACTTTCACCCTGCGAGTGGCCACCAGACTGGACCCAGATCAGTGGCTCGCATTATTGGGAGAGCATCCGACCGCATCCGACCGCATCCGACCGCATCCAGCAGCCTCCAGCAGCCTCCAGCAGCCTCCAGCCACGTCCGACCACATCCGACCACGTCCGACCACCGGGCTTCTCGCCCATGCAAACGCGTGTGTGGGGACGGTCGGATGAGCTGGAATCGGTCGGCTGACGACTCGCCAGCGGAGTTTAGTTCTCGCCAGCGTGGCACTCAACCACACGAGGAGTCAGTGTGCATGCAGTGAGCCACACACACACACACACACACACACACACACACACACACACACACACACACACACACGTAAAAACCCTGTAATGATGCGTTTGAGTTCCTGGGGGCCGTCGGTGCCCCCACACACTCGTCCTGTCCCTCCATGAGACCTGAACTAGAGGAAGACGTAACTGCTGAGAACCTGACAGCCGATCTTCTGGGCCTCCTCGTGCAGGCGGCCGCTGGTCTCGTGGGAGGAATCTGCCTCTCAGCCTCTCAGGAGCTCTTGTTTCGGCGGCGGCAGGTGACAGGTGACGGTGGCGGCGGCGGCGGCAGGTGACAGGTGACGGCGGCGGCAGCCTGCCGTCGAGGCCTCTGAGTCACCAGCAACGGCGGCTGAAGCGCAGCAGAGACGTGAGTCGAGCCGACGGCGTGTATCAGCAGTAGCTGGCTCGCCGGCCGCGGCCGGACACGCCGCCGCGCCTGACGGCGTCTGAAACGGACGCACATTTTTACCTGGCTCAAGCGAGCATGAACGCACCTCGAGGCTGGTGCTGCGCCGTCACCGGTGGAATCCAGTTTTGAAGTTGCAGAAGCCCGACAGGATGTCAGACTGATGCGTGCCGCAGCCGTCACGAGGCCAATTTTTTTTTTTTTTTAGAAAACAATACATTTCCAAATACTTGCGGATGGTAAAAATTGCGAGCTGTCGTTTCCGCTTCGCCGCAGCAGCTGCTGCTCCGGCTATCTCTGCTAAAATGGTTATATCCATCCCGCGGGGAGGCGGCCAGACAATGAGGCGCTGCCGACCAGTAATTACTTTCTGAGGGCCGATTACAAGAGGAGAGCGACGCTGATGCATAATAGAAGGCAGGCGGGACGCCGCATCCACTCACTCACAGAGGAGAGCCGAGCCGAGCCGAGCCGAGCCGAGCCAGCCCGGCCCAGCCGGAGCTGCACGTTCAAGGGGCGCCGAGCAGCGCTGCTTACTCATCCCCGAGTCCAAACCGCAGCTCTTACTCAACGACCTTGAATGTCACAGAGACAGCACATAATACAATATAATATAATATAATATAATATAATATAATATAATATAATATAATATAATATAATATAATATAATATAATATAATATAATATAATATAATATAATATAATATAATATAATATCCTTGGAGGACCGAAACAAACAACCTTTCACACTTACATTCAGCTGTGGATGATTTTAACCTTATTAACCCGCATGTCTCTGGACCGCAGGAGGAAGTCAGAGAACCTGGAGAACCCATGCGTACGCGGGTGGAACGTGGCAGGCATGCGCACCATATAATGTCACAAAATTAACAAAGCATGCGGAGGAGGGTTGCTAGAGGAGAGGAGGCGGATGGCGACAGAAGGCCGGATGGCTCCGGGATCCTGCGTCGACTCTTCGTATCAGACGCGTCGCACTGATTCTCTCATTTTCAGTCGGCTCAGTTTTGGATGACAAACCGCAGCCGTGTTGCAAAGTGGACTCATCGTCTGCCAGCCGAGGCCGTCGGGGATGAGGAGTCCTGAGGAGACCCTGACTGCAGCGAGCAGACCTCCGGGCTCGGCGCCCCGCTCACGCCTGGATCAGCAGGAGCGGCGCTGACGAGGTCTTTGGCCGCGAGGGCGTAAGAGTCAGAGTCCCTCTTCCCTCCGTCCTCCATCCCTCTGCTGGCGTCAACACACTCAAAAAAGAAAGATGTCGTCTCTGCTGTTTTTTAAGTAAACATCGGATCTGCGTGATCTGCATGTGCTCACGTTTGGTTTCCTCCCAGATCTTTTGGGACGCGGCGCCGCATTAACATTCACCGCGTCTGAATGTGTCCACTCAAGAGCTGATCATCAGCTCTTTATGAACAATCCTCACGGCAGGCGATCTGATCGGTGATCGCCATGGTTACCCCGTTAAATCCTGCCGAGAGAAGTGGCTTTTAACAGGAGGGCAGCGCTGCCGTCGCCGGCGAGGAGGATCAATACCTCAGTTCTGCCGGTGCATCGGCTCATCCGACAAATCCAATTCAATTATCAGCAGCCGGGTAGCACAGATCTATCCCGGCTTTGTGAGGAGACGCTGGGCGCCAGAAGAAGCCGGCCGGAGCCGGAGCGCGAGCTGTGCCCTCAGAATTGACTGCGGGATGTATCTGCGGCTCCCACACTTTCAATTAGCGAGGCTGGTAGCGATGCGTCTGATTGGTGCAGGAGCCCAGAGGTCGAACTCCCCACAGTCGCCGCCGCAAGCCGACCACAGAGGGCGGTTCCTGCCGCAGCGCGCCGCCGATGTTTTCATCATCATCCATTTGTTCATTCACGCCTTATATTCGGACTTTGTGGTGGCAGCTGCTCGGTGGCGCCGCGGCTCTGCGTTCTTCTCCTCCAGGTTTCGCTTGTGGACGATCAGAAGCCTCAAATGAAGAGAGAAACCACAGAATGTGGCAGTCGCATGGCTCAGAGTTTCACAGCTAGCGAATAGAGAACATCGGAATCAGAGTCAGAGTCAGAGTCAGAATCAGAATCAGAATCAGAATCTGAGCTGTTAGCTGGTGGTCGGCATGTTTCTTGCTTTACGTCTGCTGGGAGGAGCCAGGAGCTCCAATGGCTTCCTCTGGAAGAGTCGCCAGCCACATGAACCAGCCTCCATCCATGTTAGCCATCATATCCACGCCGCCACCTACACGCCACCACCTACACGCCATCATCTACATCTACACGCCATCATCTACACGCCACCATCTACACGCCACCATCTACACGCCATCATCTACATCTACACGCCATCATCTACACGCCACCATCTACACGCCACCATCTACACGCCACCATCTACACCCCATCATCTACATCTACACGCCATCATCTACATCTACACGCCATCATCTACACGCCATCATCTACACGCCATCATCTACACGCCATCATCTACATGCCATCATCTACATCTACATGCCATCATCTACATCTGCACGCCATCATCTACATCTACACGCCATCATCTACTCGCTGAGACTGAAGCAGCCACTTTCACAGCTGCTTCAGTCTCAGCGGGACATTTCGAGGCCTCAGAGTTCCTGATTTGTGAATTTGCAGTACTTTGCTAAATTAGTAGAAGGCTGAAAACATTTCAGTGATACATCCTCATGTAAATGTAACCGTGTACATGGGCTAGTTTGCATGGGTCTCTTTGGAGCTGTTTGATTTGCCGAGTGTGCGTGTGTGTGTGCGTGTGTGTGTGTGTGTGTGTGTGTGTGTGTGTGTGTGCGTGTGTGTGTGTGTGTGTGTGGGTGGAGCAAAGAATTACAGTGGAAGTGAAGGATGGGGCTGTGGGGTGGGGGTGAGCGGGGTCTCCCGGTGTCTCTCCTGAGCTCACCGATGCTCGTTGCTCGGTGGTTTGACATGTTCTGTACAGACGCTCTTATCAATGTTTCATAACCTCCCCGGCTGAGAACATTGTTCATTGGACTGTGATGCTCCCGGGAGCGTCTGCCATGTGTTTGTGTTTCCCTTCATGTGGGATTTACCGAGAAGCCGAAAGATTAGCAGGATGTTCCTTCAGATGAGGTTCTCCAGCCTCGTCTTCGTTATGACTGTGAAATGTTGGAGGACGTCCAGGTCCATTTTGTCAGGTTTCAAACTGGCGTGGAACCAGGAGCCCAACTATGCTCTCAGACGGGGAGGATCCGTGACGGACCAGGAGGACACGTCCGCATACTAGATGTTCTCCTCAGCAGTCAGCTGAGCTCAGCACAGCTCGGTCCATCAGGTGGACGTGCTGAAGCCATTTATTCATAATCAGGAGTTTTGAATCTTTGGAACCGCGAGTCTGTTCCCTTAGAGCAGTTGTTCCAGGCAAAGAGAGAGAGAGAGAGAGAGAGAGAGACAGAGAGAGAGAGAGAGAGAGAGAAAGAGAGAGAGAGAGAGAGAGAGGGAGCGCCAGCCATGGATCCAGGACCTGGACCAGGACACGCGCTTCAGTATTTTGGTCACGTTCGTCACACGAGGATGCAAATTAGCGGGTGAAATTGGCTTTTGTTTTGCTCATTGCGGGAGTTTAACCTCGCGGAGACGGGTTCAACTCCTGTTCCTAGATTCCTATGGGAGACGTCTCCCTCTCACTCCGGAGGCGCCGCCACGTTCGCTGTTTTCCCATCTAAACGCTCAATTTGTCAGGTTTCTTCCGAGGAAGCAACTCGTTTGTCTCCTAAACTGGCCGCCGGGCCGGGAGCCGGTCAGCCGACGGCACGGCTGCCTTCCACCGCCTCGAGAGAGCGGATGGCAGCCCTGATGTTTAGTTACTCGAAATAAGATTACGTTTTTTCATTAAGTAATGGCAAGAATGTAATTGATTACTCTTCAAAGCCGTCCATCACTGCTTTGACCTTGAAATTTCCCTTAAAGACGTGATCGGGGGAGTGTTGGGTTCCTCATCGGTCTGGAGGCGGCGCCACCCACCCGTCCCCCGTCTGCGCCCACTCGCCGTCCCTGAGGAGGAAAAACCGGTCACGTGACCGCGTTTGGAAAGTCACTAAAGTCTGGGACGGGCGCGCTTCCATCGGACGACGCTCGACCCGTCCCGACCCCGGGGGGGCGCCGCTCATGATGAAGCGGCGCCGGGAAGCGCGGCTCACTTCCACCCGCGACAGCCGGCTCGAGTGCTGGATCGGCACTCCTGGTTCTGAGTGCAAATACAGTATCAATCACGGTGACAGCTTCTATTCCCCTGAACGGGGACGGGAGCTGCACCTGAACCAATAGCCATTAAATTAAACGAAGACCGAGCTGTTCCGCCCCGAAGACTCTTTCAGACTGACGACACGCTGACTCCTTTGTTGCCTCGCCGGGAGTTTTGATGGATTTGCGGGAGATGTTTTCAGTCTGATTATTCTCCAGCACTGAGGAGCTTGATTTCCCGCATAAATTTCCCACGCGTGCCCACATATTCACGCGTGCGGCCGTGACACTGACAGGAAGTGCTTCGCCCTCAGCAGCTCTCCAGCAGCTTCTTGCCCGTCTCTCCTTCGCTCAAGGCTTCCTGCTCACCTCCATTTGTCCTCCTAATGTCAAACTAATATCCGCTCATGGCGTTATTGCTGCTCGCAGCCTCGCATCTCCGGCTGCCTCCATCATTCATTACAGCATGTAAACACAATATAAACAGATAACTCCTCCTTCACCTGAAGCTGCTGACGTTTATGTCCCCCTGACATCCGGAACGCCGGCGTGTTACTGCTGAGGCACGTTTGCGTGGGCGTCTGAGCCGATGACGGATTCCCTCACCCAGGCATCTTTGTCTGAAGCAAATAAAGCGGATGAAGGGGGGGGGGGGGGTGTCCTCCTGCAGCCCCGCCCCCCCTTCAACATGCCACATCCAGGATGTGACCGCCGAGCAGTGAAGAAGTGGAACCCCGGCAGCTACATTTAGATAAGAATCGCAGCTTCCATGTCTGCAGTCGGCCGGGATCAATAGCAATGAAGTGATAATAATCAGCTGCGCTTATGTAACACGAACAAGCTGCCTCAGCTGAAGGGAGACAGACGCTGATGGAGAAATGATGGTCAGGAGAGTGAGCGGCTCCTGCTCGGGGGAGGAGACGAGGCTGGCTTCTGGAGATGGCTTCGCTTCTGGCTGGCTCCTCCGTCGTGAATTGTGACCGTTTTGGGGTTTCGGGGTTGCAGGAGCGACACAATCAACAAGAATGTGAATGCAGCACTTTCATTTCCATGAGTCAAAGATCTGAGGTTTCTCCTGAGCCCACAAAGGGCTCGTTTCTCTCAGATCCTGCTGTCAAACGTGTGGAATTTGTTTGCTAGTTAGCGAGACTTCACCTTTGCCAGGATGATCTGGCCGGCAGGCAGGTGAAGTCTACGGAGATGCTGTCTAAAACAGCAGGATGTGAGTCCTGGACCGTCACAATAAAGGTTCACTCTCAAAGGTGCTGAGGGAGCCTGTGATTGGCTGGTAACGGTTTATTTCCCCTCCATAAGCTGCCTCCGGTGTCGTTTCTAAGAATGTGGCAGTGCATCTAAAGCGGGTCGACATTTCAGGAGAATCGGGTCGATTCTGGGTCCGATTCCCTCCCGACCAAAGTCAGCAAAGGCCCGGATGCCGGAGGGCTCTTAAGATGATCGGGGCAGATTCTCCTGAGGTGTGTTAGGAGGGATTTTAGCCTCCCGATTTCAGTGGTGCCCGATCTGAAATCATAGAAAATTCAACAAGTTCACGAGTTACGACCGTAAAGCCGATGGAAGGAAGCGCGATGCTGAAGGCGGAAGCAAAACAAGCGGCGCAAACGGCGAAGCCACAGAAATGATTTGTGGGAACAACGCCGACCCCAGTGGAACGGACCGGGAGACGAGTCGGGCTGCAACATACCAACGTGCAGCCCATTTTCACGCCGTCGCCTTGGCGATTTCCTCTTTACTATTTTCTCTGTGTGAATTTTTGGTAAAAATGAATCCAAAAAAGCTCCATCATCATTTCCTCTTGCTGGTCATCGGCCATGCTGGTTTACGCTGACGTCTGCGGACGACTGCGGCAGATTTCACCGGAGAGGCTGAGGAGTTTTGAGAATCGCGACTGGATGTTGGCGGATGAGTCAGCACACACACCTACTGAGTTTCCCTTCAGGACCTTCAGGAGCTGTTTGGAGCAGTGGTTGATGATCTGCAGAGGATCAACCCTAGAGTGTGTGTGTGTGTGTGTGTG
>CAAKHG010039546.1:0-18999 GCA_901007715.1 Dactylopterus volitans | reverse complement strand
GCAGTGCCCCCCCCCCGCCCCCCCCCGGGGGTTAAATAAAGTTTTTTGAATCAAACTGAACTGAATGGGATTAGCAGCGCGTGCACCTGGGAGTCGCCAGCATGACTACGGGGATTGATGGTACGGTGCATCTGAAATATACACGACCGATGATTCCGAAACCCCTAACAGCTAAATTCAATAATACGTCAAATGTTGTGAATATTTGATGTCTGCCATGTGGTTGCCGGGGTTCACTCGGCTGAGCTTTCCTGGTTCACACCGGCTGAAACACCCTGATGAGCGAGGACGTCTGCGATGGGGAAGCCTGCGTCTCCAGTCGCTCTGTCTACAGGTGGTGGATTGATGTATTTGACTGACTTTGCACAGGAAGCTGAGCAGCTTGACTGTCTGTCCAGATTCATTAAGCTGTTTTGTACATGATTATTTCAGTATTTGCATCTATTGATATTTGTGGTTGGCAGGCCATCACAAACGGTGCCCCACTTTCATGAATATATCCCACCAAACGGCACTTACGTCATGGAGTGTATGGAGGTGTGTGGCAGCCAACATGAAAATGCAATAACTAAATCAAATTTTGAAATAATTTACGATTTTAATCGGGATTTATAACAAAAAGAAATCTAACGTTGACTTGGAATGAGAAATTACAAAAGCCAGAGGCGGCTTTGTGTGCTTTAGCACGATGAAATTAAAAAAGTGCTAATTAAAAAAAATAAAATAAAAAAAAAAATCACAAAATTGAAAAATACTATATTAGATTTGTGTTTCTGTGTATTACATATAAAAGCCTGGCAAAGTGAGTCCCTGTTATTTCTACGGTTATGTCAGTTATTTTGTGAATATAAACATTATAAGATTATAACGATAATTTCAATTTCAACAGCTGCCTTGTTTTTGAGTTCCCGGAGCTACTTTGATTGCCAAAAGTTGTGGAAGGTATCCAAAGATGACCCTGCACGGTCCCGGCGCTGGAAACGCGTCTGCTGAGGTCGCCGGCACACTGACCCAGCACCTGGAGGGCGGAGCCACAACACTGCAGTGCCCTTATTGGTCGAAAGAAGGAGCAAATCTCGGGTGAAAAACGCCCGTGCACATCTGCATGCCTTGGACCACCTGTGAGGTTTCAGAGTATCATCATCCGGTATACAGTCCACCACCCAGTGTGGTCCGCAGTGGAAACTAAGACCACATCCAGGGTTTAACATTGAAATGTGCGACAAACTCCTCCGAGCCGAGAGGAATTTGACTGCAGGCTGGAAATGACCCACGAGTAGCGCTTACCTTCAAGCTAGCGCCAAAACAAAACCTTTCCACACGTGTGCTCTTATTTCATGTTCACGCTTGCTTTCAGATGTGCCTGATCTCAACCACGCTGCCTGCTAGAGTCATGGAATCAAAGAACAGCCGACAGCCGCCATGCTGCCGGTCTCTGATAGACGCACGTGGCGCTGGCCTGGTAGCAATAGAGGGGGAACATAGAGCAGCTGTGTAGAAACCCAGATCTCCCAGCATGCTGTGCTGTGCTGTGAGAGCTGGACTGTCCCCTACCTGTATGTTTCTGCCGCAGACCACCTCTGACCTACCCCGAATAAGAAAACCTGTGGAATGAGACGTACAGCTCGGACTGGTGTGGCGTGGAACCGTGGACCCTCATGAGGATGATGACGGTTTCTTTGAGTCTGTTTGAATTTGAGGTGCTGATTTGTTTTAATGCTCATTTTTGGAGGCTATGCTGAGATACGCCGAGACATGTTGCTCATATTTTGTCCATCCATTTCCGGTATTAATAAGAACTGAACTTGCTGCTCTTGGGGGAACTTGTTGCTGGTGTGTAACGTTAAAATAATTTGATCTCGGAATAACTATAGATAGGCAGCATGTAAGACAGGACGGCACAAGACAGTTCACAGACAGGTCATGTAAGATAAGACAAGACAAGACAAGACAAGACAAGACAAGACAAGACAAGACAAGACAAGACAAGACAAGACAAGATAAGATAAGATAAGATAAGATAAGATATTCCTTTATTTGTCCCACAAGTGGGGAAATTTCCAGTATTACAGCAGCAAGTGGATAGCAAAAACAGGGGGCACTAGTAAAAAGACTTTGCTATTTAACGTCTTCTTTACTTCTTTACTCTATTTCAACTATTTCAACAAGCAATATAAACAATCTAAACAAGGAATAAAGGTAAATATGAACGGGGGTACCATGTGATTAGTTGTGGGCTTCCACCACAGTTCCAAACGGGTAACTCACACCGGTCGGCCATATGTATTTCTCTAAGCTGCTGCACAAACACAAGTCACATTTTAGGTCTGACCCAGGGGTGCCAAGAGTGATGGCTTCAGGAAAGGGGGACTTCCTCTGAGAGCAAAGGGGAGGAGAGGGGTGGTGTTTTGGTACTAGAGGGGCAGGAAGCATAGTGTGTGGCAGCGCTGGACAGATGGATGGTTCAGCGCGTGTTTCTCTTCGTGGCCATGGACATGTGCTGCTGGATGTCCAAGAGGACCTGAGGGAGAAGGGAGACACAACCAGGAAAGCCTGAGACTCACAGGAGAGAAGGTTAATTTACATCCCGGTATGCCAAAAAAAAAAAACCCTGGCCGCTACAGGACCCATTCTCCCATACCGCATTCCACTTATGGTTGTCACATGCTCATGGGTGGGAGTCTGGAGAGGACATGAGGTGAACAGCGTTGTGAGGGGTCAGGGTTCATGTTGCTGCCAGGTGCACCACTGAGTCACCAGTTCCATTAGGAGGAGGGCAGCCTTGAACGGTGAAAGATTATCTGTGTTTGCACTCTCTATTACAAGTCAAGAACTCAAAAGACAGAAATAATCAGCACAAATCATGTGAGAGTTAGAATACGGCCACATGAATGCGTCTGGCATCTCTTTTGCTGCGTTGCTCATGAGTGACCCTTCCTGTTCCCACTGGTTTATGCGTGCTGCCTGGACATGAGCGGTTTCAGGTGTTCTGGGACCGATTTGGATCGCATCTGAAGTGGCGCCTGTCCCGACAGAGGTTATTTGGCTAGAGGCTAATCACCTGGATGTAGCTTTGCACTAGCAATTTATGGTAAATGATTCCGGGCGATATGGGACTGGAGTGACCGTGTGGTTGCTGAGCTGAAGCTTCCCAGTCATTCCAAAGAAGCTGCGGCAACCGTCTCTGGGTTGACTCGTCTAAGACACAAAGAGCCCCGATCCACTTCCTGTCATCACTGGAACCGAGTACGAGAAACCACATTACTTTGCTAAACCACTGTGAGGGCCGTGAAAGCGCCGATGAGGTTCTCGCTATGAGAAGGCTGGTTCCATGACCCAAGTGAAGTGGCCCCTGGGTCTCTCACTGTCACGCTGGGAACCAGCAACAGTTCAGGTAATGGACTGACTCTGCTTAGTGTCGCTGAGCTAAAGAAGGATTCTGCCAAACATTGTCCATCGACTCAAACAACTTCAAGTTTGGGGATTCGCCCATCTGGAACCCAGTCGCTCCTCAGTCGCTTCAGAAGCAAAGAAAATCTTTTCTTCATAATAAAACAGATCGCTGAGGCATCACTTCTTCTTCTTCTTCTTCTTCTTAGTCACCTCTGCTGACTCGCCCACACCCACGCTGGGAACAGCCAGCGCTGCCCGCCGGTGGGACACCACAGCACCTGTGCCAATGGAGATTAGAGTTTGACCCAGTAAAAAGGGCTTTCGTGTGTCTTTTCTGATGCTGTTTGCTTGCTTGTTGTGCTCATTGAGAACAGCTGCGTCTAGATGTACCTCGGAGCAAAGATGTGGAACAAAGACCAGATGACGGTGGACGAGGCCGATTCTAGGGGGAACCCGCTGCATTCCTCCACTGGTAACGCCTGCGCGCCCACCTGAGCGCGCGCCGCAGCACCTGCCTGAGCGCCCGCCTGAGCACCCTCCTGAGCACCCGCCTCAGCGCCCGCCTGAGCGCCCGCCTGAGCGCCCGCCTGAGCGCCTGCCGCAGAACCGCCACAGCACCGCCGCAGCACCCGCGTGAGCGCCCGCGTGAGCGCCCGCTGCCCTTCTGTCTCGCCCACTAACCCAAACATGGGCGCTCAGACGGCAACGCTGGACGTGTCACATGAGCAGCAGGAGAGCCGCTGCTCGCAGACGCCTGTTAGCAAGTAGCGAGTACAACTTAATTTATATAACACTTCATAGTGCTTTACATTGATAATAACGCATATAAAACACAAATTAAAAATACTGAGCACAGTGTATATAGCATACAAAGTGTGTTCTTAAAAGTTTCTTTGAGGCTCCGATCAGTCAGCTTTGGTTTTAGGATCAGCAGGTGAATTAAATAAACAGCCATCGCGGCTGGCCGGTGATGTTCGGTGTCAGTAACACAGAGATGGAGGTTGGGAATCGAACGCTTTATAAGCAACGAGATGAGCTGTGACATGAATTCTGAACCTTATCGGCAACCAGTGCATAGAAGATAAACCTGGTGGGTGATGAGGACACGAGAGCAGCTTGAAAAGTGAATTGGAGGAATCAAGATGAATGCGTGAATGATGCCGTCCAGGTTTGAGGTCGATAGCAACGGCCGGATTCTTGCAAGATTTCACAGCTGAAGTAAAAAAAAAGTGATTGAACAAATTGATGTGATGTTTGAGTTTCAGAATGTTGTCTGTGGAATTACTGGAGCTGAAGATGAGACGCGGTTTTAGTCAGAATTTAGCTGCAGGATAATTGTGCAGCGTTATAAAGCAGTTAGGAAGTTTTGCAGAGGTTACTGAGACAAGAAATGTGTGTATCACCAGCATGACAACGGTAGGAAGCTCGATGTGATGTAACCTCAGGTTAGCAGCTAGTGAGATGGACCATCACAGGCCCAAAAAACTGGCTCTGTTGAGTTGCAATGGGACCAAATGAAGACTTCTGGTGGCTGCGATCAGGCATCCTGAGAGTCCAGTTATGTCTGAATATCCATGAATATTAGTACATTTAGGTAAATTCCTCCTCACTGTTGAGGCTGAACATCCAGTTTGGTCACTGATGCCAGATCCCAGATTACTGAAAGTAATGCAAGTATGAGTTTTTAGTGAGGTCATCACTTAATTTCTAACATGGTTGTGAGTGATGAATCCCGTCCCCCCAGTTTATTTGTGCAGTAAAAGTCCATACAAAGTCCACACATTTGAAATGTCTACAGGTCATATTTATTTGAACAGGCTGCACAACTTCACAATAATAACGCGGGTGTGTCAGAGTCTCATAGATGGAGGTGACTCACTGACGGTCTGAGCTGTAGCAGCGATTCAGGTCCACCTACTGACAACGCTGAGACATAATGGACCTAAATATCAGCTTTGACTGAACTGGAAGCATCAAACTAACAGTCTGCGCTCACTCAGGTGCCGTTAGCGCTGCTAAGCTAGCGCTGCTGAGCTAGCGCTGCTGAGCTAGCGCTGCTAAGCTAGCCCCGGCCAGCGATATTAATGAACATTGATGCTCTCTTTCCCACATTAGCTGGGATAAAAACAGATATGTAACAAAAGATTAAAACCCAAATCCATCGGGTGTCTCTCAGATCGTCCAAGCCATCCCTGACCAAGATGTTTTTAAATGAACAAACTAACGGCCAACATCAGCGATGTGCAATCACATAGCTCCATTGACGTGCCCTGTCCTGGTCTTGCGCCGACGGACGTGCGCGGTTGCGCTCGTGTCCTGTCAGTCGCCAGTGAGCCACGCCGCCAACCAAACGTGGCTTTGTCGCCTATTCTAAAATATGCAAATCTGTGATTTGCAGAGAAAATGCTATTCTGGATTGAGGATGATGTGCAATTGATGATTGGGATTATAAAGTCATCGATAAAACGTTAAATGAGGGAATGAATCAAGTGAGACGGTTTCCCACAAACTTCTTTTGGCAGTTTCTTATGCCACCACCGGTGTCGCCTTCTACTGGCCATCAGAGAGAAAGCAACTTTAACGCACTCCCACTTCCTCTCTTTTATTTCATGTGATAAATTTGCAAACCTTCCTTGATTATTTTTTTTTCCCCTTTGCAAGCCAGGAGGAGGCCCGACATTCTACATACGTCTGATTCCACCATGTGGAGCCCCTGGCACCACCTCACTTGTGCCATATCTCTATATTTTCATCACCAAGAGAAAGGAGAGAGAGAATATAATAGTAATAAACATAATGATGGCACACAGCTCAAACATTCCTCATTGCTCTGACGACTTCACGTAGTCCTCAAAAAAGTGAAGCGTCTCACATGTGATCGCAGACATGGAAGCTAAATGACTTCTGCGTACGTCAGGGACTTTTGCAACTGTGAGAGGACGTCCAGCTGTTTCAGGAAGCGCCCGCGCGTCTCCTGTTTATCCATCACAAGAACATAAGCTCATACACAGTCTGGGGCTTCTGAGAACAGCCACCAAAATCTTCCACGTACGACTGTCAGAATCATCCACATCCTTCAGATTCTGAAGCACAAAAAGGAAAAGTGCATGTTTCAGCGACGTTCTCCATGAACTTAGCTGCTTCTTCTGCAGTGATAAAGATGTCTTCCACAGCTGTTCCTTCATGGTGGCATACTTCTTGTGCTTTTCATACAACTCTGGAGACATGTCCCCACCGATGAAAATTCCTCTGGCCGTGGTACAGCAACGGGTTAGTTTTGTTGGCTTGAAAGGCAAAGCACAGAATATTATCCTTCTCATGATAGTTGAGATATTTGGCGATGCTACCTCTTGGCTTGCCACCCCCTTAAGCTTGTGGACCAATCCAGTCCAGCGGGTTCAGTCATGGGTCGACTGGGAGGCTTATCTCAGCCCAGGATCTCCAGAAAAGTTCCCCCAGAAACCTCTCCAGTTACTAGGTTCCAAGGTTTTGGGGGAAGCCATGGAAGCAGACGTTGGACGTGCGGCTCCTTCTCTCCACGCTGATCATTTTAGTTTCCATCTTCTTTCCAGCATCTACTTGTTTTCTCACTAGTTCCCACAGGACGGAGTTGGCCACTTCTTAGTTGCTGACTTTCAGCTCAGTCTTGGCCGTCTGCTCTCCCAGTGTCAGCAATTCATTCTGGATTTTCCTAACTTCTGTGAAGACGTCCTGTATATTCAAGGAGATGCCCTTGCGCATATCAGTGAGGAGCGTTGATCCATCGTGCTGGAAATGACAGTTTGCTTCTTCAGTCCTGGTACGATGTGCCATTAGAATCAGACATTATTCGGTCTTGTAACACTGATATAAATAACTGAGAATAATGAGGTCCGCTCCTGGATAGAGCCCGTGTCTGCTTGTCACGGATCAAGGCCTCCCTGGCAAAAGATCCAAAACCCCTGATTGTATCAGGGTCTGGACTTTAAGAACAAAATTGTTAAGGCGATCCTGATCCTGAGAGAACCTCTCCCTACGACCCTGACGAAGATACCTGGACCTCAGCTCCACTCTCCTGTGAATGCGAGGCACCTTTGACCAGCCCAAAAGTCAAAATGGAGCCAGTGTAGCAGCCATCTACTGTCACTCCTGCCATGTGAATCAAGACTTGAGTTCTGTGCACCGAGGCCCTGGACCTGGCACACCAGCCGTGGGCTCTGACTCCTGCCAGGAACTCAGAGCAAGACCAGAACTAAAACCTGTTCTGTGTCTATGACTGACGGAGGGATGGTGAACCCGACTAGCTGTGAACCAGATGCTACTGTACGAGCGACCTCCGTTGACGAGGTCATAATGCTAATACTGCGCGTTTGTTTTATGCTAAACCTTCTGCCTGTTAAAATAGGGTGCTTGCAGTGCACCTGGGTCCTGGACTTCACTGGTAAGCCAGTTACCTTCAGGGTTAACGTGTTCCACTAAGCTGGTTCACTTTTGGCAGGACGTCACGATTCTGGAAAAAAAATTGAGAATCACGATTTTTTTCGGCTTATAATTGAGATCACGATCCTCTGGCGATTTTTTTTCACCACAAAGATTTGCTGGGCTTGTGGATTTGCTGAAACAAAAGGGAAAGAAATAAAAATTATAGATAAATAAAAAAACATCCTTGAATAAAAACTGTGATTGTGCTTGATACAAGACACAAGGGTGAGGCACCCAAACTCTGGTCAGGGAACGCGACTGTTTTTAGCTTAAACGCGACAGTCCGACACTGTAGAAACAATGAACTTCTTCTTCTTCTTCTTCTTCTCTAAATAAATAGTTGTGGGGGCGGGGCTGGGTAGCGCTAGACTAAGGTTTTAACCATTTTTCACAGTGTTGATTGGAGCCATAACTTTAGCCAGGTAGTAGGTGAGGGCCCCTGTATCAGGTTCCCACCATTGAGGTCTGGGTGGTGGAGCGGGAGCGAGTCTCCCCATGTGGTTCTCATCGCCACCATCCTGGTTTTCTTGTGTCTTCATCTTTCCCGCCTCCCTCCTCCCGTCGCCTCCCTCCCGCTCTCGCTGCCGTCCGAAGTGCCGCCCGTCGCTGCTGCGTCACGCGACATGATTTAGATTAATTGTGCAGCCCCACGTCACCATGGTAACTTGTGCTGCGTCTGCGAAATGAATTGTAGGCAAATTGTTTTCATATTTCATTTGATCAAAATCTATTTTTATCTGACCCTGGAGTCTTGGAGTGCACCTGCGACGGAGTATTAGGGCCACAATAAAAGAATTAAAAAAAAAAACATTAAATTACGAGAATAAAGTTGTAAAATTATGAGATTTTTTTTTTTTATCGGCGTAACTAGCGATATCCTTGCGTCGACCACTACCAGCCAGCTCCTCTTCTACAAAAGAGACTATTTCTTCCAAGTCCGTGTGGTTCTTTCTTAGAAAAAGACACAGTCGTTGCAAAGTCCCAATGCTGATGATAGTTTGATGCTGCTGTGCCAAAAGATGAAGTATTTCCTGTTTGTGAAAACAAAACTAAAGTAGAACTTCACCAGACACTCGACATCCCTCATTTTCACACAGGCAGCAGACTGCTCTCTTCATGGTCATATTTGACCTTAATCTTGTAATATTATTACTTTAATCTCATATTATGATTTAAATCTCATAAATTTACGACCATTTTATCTCTTAATATTATGACTTTGTTCTCATAATATTACAACTTTATTCTTTATTCTCATAATATTATGACTTTATTCTCGTAATATTATGACTTTAATCTCATAATATTATGACTTTATTCTCATAATGATTTTTAAAATTATGACTTTAATCTCATAATAGTATGACTTTATTCTCATAATATTATGACTTTAATCTTGTAATATTATGATGTTATTCTCATAATATTACGACTTTTAAAATTATGACTTTAATCTCGTAATATTATGACTTTAATTTAATCTCGTAATATTATGACTTTTAATATTATGACTTTATTCTCATTATATTATGACTTTAATCTTGTAATATTATGACCTTATTCTCCTATTTTAATTTTTTTTATTTTGGTGTGGCCCTAACCCTCCTTCATATGCACCTAAACATTCCTAATTGTCCCCAAATTTTGCCTTTCTATCAGTTCCCTGCAGAGGGAATTGCTGATGTCCTTTAAAAAGAGATGAAAACACTAAAGGAAAGATTAGCAAGTAACTGCGTTACCAGTTTAAATGAGTTTTATATTTATTACATCTATTTGTTATGAAGACAGCTTAATGGCTCTGCTGTTATATGTATAAAATATAAACCATTATACACCATTAAATGAATCCACTAAAACCGAGCAAACCAGCTGACTCATCTAATTCTCGGGCTTCTGCCACAGTCAGCAGGTAATTGTCAGTTTTCCTTCTCCGCTCCTGGTTTGCATTCACGTCCCAGTTCCCTGTTTATCACAGCTGGCAGTAACAGAGTCTGTTGCTGTCAAGACAAATGGAAACTCTGACCCTTAATTCCTCGATCGTCACGCTCAGGTACCACAGAGGTGCTGCTTTTTTTTGTCTTTCGGTACTAACAGTTGAACAATAAACAGGTAATATAATTCAGCCATCAGCCAAAACATTACGACCACCGCGTGTCCACCATAGGGTATAATACAACAGCCCTGCAATCAGTTCTCCCTTCAGGAGGAGTTTTATGTTGGATTGTGATTGAATGTGCGTGAGAGAGGTGTTGACATGTTTGAATGATTGTTATTGGGACTGTAGTTTGTGACGCTGTTGTTGGACTGTACTGGGTTACACTGAGAGGGGTCCCTAATATTTTGGTCAACCTGATGTATGTGAGCGGGAATTCAACTTGTTTATTTTTTACATACATTTATTTCCTTTTACATTAATGAGCTAATTTGGGGGAATCTAGTCTAGTTTAGTGTTTTCTTGCACGTGCCTCAGGCTTTGTGAGGCCGTTATATGAGGGCTTCACTGATCAAACTCAGGTTAAGTTTAGGAGGACAGTTGCCGTGGGTGAACATGTTCTGGGGCTGCGACACACAGAAGGTTTGGAAACCGCTAAACAAACGTCCAAAGAAGCCGACTTCAGCGTGCGAAAACAAAGTGCAGCTGTCTCTCGCGCCTCACGCGGCGTTTCCAGCGTTTTCATCTGTGGTCGGCGTGCTGGTTCTGCAGCGTTAGCGGCCAAACATGGTAAAACCAGACATACTTCTGCAGATAAATACTGGAGACAGATTCTTGACAATTATTCGGCTAACACCCCCTGGATGTCAAGTGACTCTCGAGTCGTGAACCAAAAGGTCTCCATCAAAGGCTAAAGCTTGATGCTTCTGACGGGCTGTCCGCCCAAGTCTAAACATCTTCCTCGTGCCTGGTCTGCTCGGGTCCTTTAGCCAGACAGCCCCCCACCACAAACGCCACTCGTTTTTTTTTTTTCGTGCCTCGCTCTGTCTTTTCTCCGGTCCTCACGCGGCTTTGAACGGCGGCCTGCCGAATGCTGCCGGTGCAGCAGGATCGGGGTCGCATGTGCTCGGGAGCGAGGCGGGTGATGCGATCCTGGGAGGAGGCGGAGAGGCCGGTCTGCACATCTCAGTGGGGAGAAATGGAAGCCAGATATGAGGCGAGGATAAAGGGAGAGGGGTTAAGGAGCCGGGTGCATGTGCTTGGTGTCATCTGACTTTCAGGCTGGTTTGCTGATCTCCTCTGATGTACAGTACATGACATGGGCCTGGAAGCCCGGCCCCTAATCAAGGCAACATTGGCTGCAGGCCCTCCCTCCCTCCCTATCTCCCTCGTTCCCTCGCTCCCACCCCCCCTTCTCTCCCTCCTCTCCCCTTGACACCACCAAGGCCGGGCGAGAGAGGCAACAAACCAGCAGCTGTGCTCGCCTCCTCTCCCTCCAGTCAGGTGGAATGAGGGGATTGGAGCGGAGTGGAAGTGGAACAGAAGGGTATCCGAGCAAAGCCGGAGATATTTGCATGCCCCCCAATGCTTCAGAGCGTCCAATTAGCATCGAAAGCCCCCCGCTGCTGGAGCTAACTGCAACCGAGCCAGTGGTGGCATTCCTCGGCTTGAGGAGGATTAAGACACCCCCTCCTCTGGGTGGGGATGTATCAGCACTCCTGACCCGACCCCGACCCCGACCCTGCGCCCGGACCGCACGTCACTCCATGAAGTCCAGGTGAACGTTGCAGATTCTTCACTCAGTATATCTGCGATGCCTCAATTTAGCCATGAAAGAGTGACGTCATGCTCGACTCAGTTCAGCCTCCATTCAAATCTGAACAATAGAAACCCGTCCAATCGACATGCCCTACTTCCTCAGGCACACACGGTTCACCCATCAGCCATAACATTACGACCACCGCATGTTCACCATAGAATAAAATGGGGTCCCTAATATTTTGGGCATCCCACTCATGTGCATTCGGGTGGTCATAATGTTTTGGTTATGATTGGTGTATGTACATATCAGGTAAAAACATATATGTACAAACATGTATAAAATATATATCAAAGCTATTCCATAAATGTTTATGGGATGCAAATTACATGACATGTAATTAATATGATTTGTTATATATAGATAACACATTGTTTATGTATGTGTTGTGTATCATATTTCATGTAATTTACAAACATCTTGAGATGAAAATATGTGATGATAATATATTGCCCCGTAGCTAGCATATATGGTAACTTCACTCAATTATACTTATTAAGGTTGGGAATCTCCCTGCGACAGACGACTCGATACGTATCCGGATACACGGGCCGCAATATGATTCCAAAAGATGCACTTTTAATACAGAACAATTTGTTCCGATTCGAGTGGACATTAATCATAAATTGTGAAATAAAGAAATCAATTCTATAAAAATGAAAAAAAGTTACAGTATTTTTGCTGGACGGCAAAAAGACAAACAACAACAAAATCGCATGTCAAATGTTTTTATATTTTAGACAAGGACCAAAAAGGACTTGCTGAATGAATTAATCATTGGATAGGAACAATAGCAAAATGAGAAAATAAAATGTACACATATTTAAATAAAAATATGAACAGCAGTCCGTTTAATACGTCAATAAATAAATAGTGCAAAGCTCCTCAAATAATGACACATTTCTCCAATGGTGGCAAAAAATTAGTCCAAGAAGATCTAAGTGAACAACACTATTCACCTGCTGTTGAGTTGGAAAAGTAAACTAGCTCACCGCGCTCGTCACTGAGTTCTCTCGCTGCATGGAGGTCAGGCTTTGTCGTAAACTTCAGCGCTGCTCCGCATCGCTTACAAACGGTTTTGGTCGCGTTTTCCGTCCCTCTGAATCAATCGATGGGCCAAAAAGCTGTTAACGATGTAAATGCAGCACAAATTACTCCACCACCTGTTCACAAATCCAGACGCCCGACAGCAAGTATCTGGGCGATGTCTGTGGTCATGTTTGGAAGAATGTGGATGAAGATGCAAATAGATGTTGCACATTTGAGTGAATATGAAGCTCGCTAGCCGACAGCTGGTCACAGCTCAGGTGGCCGAGCTCAGCTGGATGTGTCGAAAAACTGTATGACGAGTGGGTGAGTGAGATATTCTCACGTTCTGGACAATGAAATATCGAGATATTTAGGTTTGATTTTATGAGCCACGCCCACTATTTGTCTTCACTCCAATTTTTCCGGAGTTAAAAGATCTAAGATTTCTTCTGTGCACACAAAATACTGGATATTTCTCTAATCATTTGTTCACAAGTGTGTTAAAGTCTTCATTAATCAGCTCTTCACCTTTGCTAAGGACCTTTATGCAGTAGTAGAGGACCCGTATGCAGTAGTAGAGGACCTTTATGCAGTATTAGAGGACCTGTATGCAGTAGTAGATGACCTGTGTACAGTAGTAGAGGACCCGTATGCAGTAGTAGAGGACCCGTATCCAGTAGTGAAGGACCTGTACACAGTGGTAGAGGACCCATATGTAGTAGTAGAGGACCCATATACAGTAGTAGAGGACCTGTACGCAGTAGTAGAGGACCCGTATACAGTAGTAGAGGACCTATATGCAGTAGTAGAAGACAGTATGCAGTAGTAGAGAACCTGTATGCAGTAGTAGAGGATCCAGTATGAAATACTTGTCAAAAGTGGAGCCTCATTGCAATGTCCCATCATCCTTTGCATCTGTGGCTCCTGAACGTACTTGACTGAGTTACGTGAAAGCATGTTTAAATGTATCCTGCTACAAGTGGAACACATGAACCCAAACTCATGCTCAGGTTTTATTTTGATTAACATTATAACATGAGAGATGTATTTCAGTCTTGTTGCTGATTGTGACCTGTTGGAACTTTGAGTTTCTTTCTTTCCGGTTGTCCCAGACTGTGACCCATCAACCCGGGTACTTCATGAACCGTGACCTCCGTGTACCGTTACACACCCGGCTAACGCCGTTTTTAACTTGTTTCAGTGTTTGATTCAGAGTTTGACTTTTTCATACACGTTCTGCGGTACAGTCTACCGGGAAGGACCAATTCTTCCGCGTGTCTTCCTACCTTCATGCCCATCTCTGTCCAGGCAAAGGAGGCCTGGAGGAGAACCATCAGCAACTAGCAGACTCAGGCACAGAAGGACTCCAGAGAAGAGAACAAACAGTCGTCATGGCAGCACGCGCTTTTACACCAATGACGTCGCCGAGGTGCCGCCTGACCGGGAGGCGGCTCTCAAACCTGCAGAAGGAAAAGGATTTTACAGCCGTGACAGCAAACGTGCTGTTAGTCGCCTTCCACCAGTGTAGAGGGGTCACCTTCAAACGCCCCAAGGACCTCATGGCTGCTGGTCATGAAGCCTGGTGGCTTCGTTCCTTGTAAGTATGCATCTCTGGGGGCACTCTGGGACGCTCATGATGTGGATGTTTCATTTGGGAAGCTGCAGTCATGGATGTGGGTTCCTCAGCAGGAGCACAAGAACTCTTCTGCTAGCGCTTGACAGAGCTTTTGGTAGTAGCTTTTGGTAGACATAGGTTTAACCTTCTCCCTGTGGGCTGAAGGGGGTGAGCTGAGTCGTTTGTGATGGATCTCCCCGAGGTAGCTGTCACTTGTACGATCAGAGTCGTCTGGATCAAAGCTTTCATCGCCTTTAGCCATGAGCTCGAACCCTTCAGTGGGAGGACGCTGAAGGACTAATCTGGGATTTTTAACTACCTGCCTACCACGTGGTACTTTCCTCTTTTGCTGAGAGGTGAGGAATGAGCGGCTGTCATTGCTCTGGTGGACGTGATGAGTGGAGGCTGAACAGCGCTGGAAAGTTCCAGTCCCTCAGGATCTGCATGGATGGCTTCGTCATGCAGCAGCTCATGGACACGTATCATCTGAAGGAAAAAGTGCATCTCCGTTCGTCCTGTGGAGGTTGTGAATCGGGCTTAATTCCCAAGGGAATCGGCTCCATCTTCAGAAAGGAGCAAGCATACTTTTTTTTTTCCTCAGAGGAGACGTTTGAATCGGAATAACCGGAATTACATTGACTGAAAGACGGAGGGTTGGAAAAGCAGCCAGATCTAAGATTTAGATCTGACTCTGCTGAATGTGGATCTTCTAAGCAGCGCGAGGCTTCCTGACAAGACCTCGAACCTGGAGAAGCATTTGTGCTCCGAGGGATTCTACCTGCTTCTCTCAAGCTGCGTTGCTCCGAGATGCAACACAGCTTCGCCTGGAAAAGCTCATAAACAGCCGAGTACCTGAGTAGCTCCCTCCCTGTTACACGCCGCCATTTTCCACAGAAAAACCAAACATCTGGAATCTCCACTCGTGAAATGGACGATATATTTAAACGTGTCTCGATCTGTCTGGCCAATCAGTGACTGCAGCGGGTCAGCAGCCCCACCCTTTAGGTACGGGATCAGTGTGCCAGGTACCACGATGGAGGGGTCATCAAGATCAGGAGGGTCCGGCGAACAGAACCGGACTGCCGGCCGGAAACGGGGTCTTATCTCTCGCTTGGATTTACTTGCTGGACTGAAACATTCCCAGTTGAAATGACAGAAGAAACTCTGACCGCAGTTCAGAGGAGTTTGGTTTAGTGACTCGTTTTCTCATCTTTCTCATCACGGTTTGATGACACATGTCAAAATTACGAGGAGCACTTGAACGCAGCATAACCTCTCACACGTGTTGATGGCGGACAAACCTGAACTAGCAGAACCCTCCAGCGGCTCTTCGGTCGTCTGCATGGAGGCATTTTGGATTTCCAGGTGAGACCACAGAGGCTGGTGGTCGTGTTGGTATCAAGACGCAAGTTATTTGTCGTTTGTGTTCAGTGAAACCGTCTGTGGGAGCGAGGGGGCGACGCCTCAAACATGCTAGCGCGTATGAAGAGGCATCACGGCGACAGAGACCTCGCTCAGCCCGGCGCAGCAGCCACGAGCCCACGACAACAGCCAGATCTTCACCAAGCCTTCAGAATGAAACTTGATCCGAAATCAGAGCGAGCAAAAGCTATTAGCAACGCTGTCGGGGTTTTCATGGCGTTGGACACGAGTCCCTTTTCTGTTGTTTAAAACCACCGATTCAACCAACGGCTAAATGTCTGAACCGGACCGAAGTTTGAACCGAACCACAACTTAAAAACTGAAGGTTGAAGCGAACCGCAGGTGTGGTGAACCCTTACACCCCTATTGTGAACAGCACCTCCAGGCCTCACGCGGGGCACCATTTATTTTGGGATTTTAGGGTTATTATTAGCAATAATTGACAAAAACCATCCACTTCAGTTTCTTGGGGCGGGGGTGAGTAATTGTAAATCACAGAGAACAGACGGATGTTACAATCTACAGGTTTTTTTTTTATGGCTGTGTGCACCACCGAGGCCCCTGAAGTCTGGACCTGCAGAGTCCCGCAACCTCGGAGATCCCTGACACGCATGTCCACATGAACACACTCGCAGGCACCACCTCCGCTCGCCTACCTTAGTTCATTTAGCTAACATGTCGCTTCTTGTATATGGTGGATGTGCTCGTATCCGGCGACCGGCGGCGGCGGCGAGCCCCCAGTTTGGAACCCACAACCTCACTCTGGAAAATGCATCATGCGAGCAGAACATAAAGTCAAACATCAGCCGTCTGAGGAGGACCCAGGTGATGTTGTACTTTAGTTCCTGAACAAACTCAAAAGGAATCATGTCACCCAGACACCAAATGAGACCTGGTAAACCTAAAGGTTTGGTCAGGTCCACCTACAACACACACAAAAAAAGATTACTATATATAGATATTGTGTATCTATTTAACAATAAAAGCGTGATTTTTTTCTGGAAAGTGCAATTACCAAAAAGGTTGGAATGCTGCATGGAAAAGTATTGAAATCCAATATTTTCTTGAAAGTAGCACCAAGACAACGTTTAAATTGCTGAAACAGTAAATTTCAGAGCTTCTGGAATATTACAAATTTTTAATTTGATGCCAGCAACAGGTTTCAAAAGAGCTGGGGCAGTTTCCCACTCCCATTCGAGGAGAATGACTGTTGTAAATTTGTGGAATTTCATTGGAATTAAGCTCTGCTAATGTGCAGGATACCCATGATGCCATGTGGGCTCGGTGGCGGTTTTGGACCTGGCCTCTTTCCGGTGTTTTCTCCATGGTGGAGTTGCACTGTCGTCAGTGGAAGTGTTGCTGAGCACAAACCTTCACTGCAGAAAGATTCCGGCTCCTTGGGATGATCTTTTTACATCCAATCACGTCACTCACGCGTTGCCACGGAGCCTCATTAATTGTGGGATGTTCCATCAGGTGTCCTCTGGTAGAATTTCACTTTTTTTGTGTGTGTTTTGCTGCCACTGTTTTTGGAATGTGCTGCTGGCATCAAATTCAAAATGAGTATTTAATTAAAAAAAAACAACAACAACAAAAAAACAACAATGAAATTCTCTGTTTAAAGCTATAAAATGATGTATTTTTGTGAATTTCAATTTTCAAGTGCCCTTGAGCAAGGCAGCTAGCCCCACGTGTGTGTACTAACTTTGCATGTAGTGTGTGTGTGTGTGTGTGTGTGTGCGCACGTGTGTGTGCACGAATGGATGGGTCAAATGCAGAGAACTAATTTCCCCACGTGGGGATTGTTGAAGTACAATGACATTAAGAAAAAGCAAATTAAATTAAAATCAGTCCTCGCTAACATTTACATAATTAATTAAGAGTGTTGGTGCCTTCGGGTACTCGCCGGGTATTCAAACCTTGTTCCCTTCCCCCCAAAACACAGTGCAGTGCCGCCTGGGCGCTGGCGGGTCCGATCAAACGTCCGACATCATGTCCCACCAGCCATGTTTGACTCGGAAATCGCCAACATGGAGGCGGGACACTTGTGCCGTAGTTACCCGATTACTCAGATATTTCAGTCCCTGGATGAAGTACTTACCTGTCGCTGTGGCTTTAAAAGATCCGACCTTTCCCGGTGTTCTGGGAGATTTTTCTCACCTTTTCTTGGATCAAATTGCCACAAAGTAACTGGAGCACCGACAACCTGCGGCCTGATGATTACATGACTGCACACGAGCGGTGACTGTGGACCTGGCATGGAGTCAAGGGGTCTGTTCTTGGCTAGGTACTCTATGGCAACAGGAGGGCCAGAGATTAGCGTACCCAGAAGCCAGGGGGGAGTCAGCAGCAGTCCAACAGCAAAGCCTTGTCCACCTTAACAGAAAGACCAGGCCGCATGTGTGTGTGTGTGTTTGTGCGTGTGTGTGTGCGTGTGTGTGCGGCGCAGCTGCAGTTATGTGCAGCAGGTGCAGGCGGAACATCGAGCTGCATCAGTGACGAGCTGCCGGTGCCGAATAGCTGCAAAGTTCTGGCTAGCTTAGCCCCAGGTTGTACGTGAACTGTGCGCTATGCCTGGAGCCCTAATGAGTGCACGGCGACTCCGGACCGAGGTCACAGGTCCTCATTGGTGAGTCAAGCGCACGATTCCGACGCAACACTTCAATTTATCTGGCTAAGCTATTCGTGACTCCGGTTTTAAACTGTACTCGCTGCTCTTCAGTGTCAAATGCACTTTCTTGGGTGTTGTGGCTAGTTAGCTCCAATCCATAAAACGCCAACTTTCAGGGTTTGTGATGGGAGTGTTTACCAGATGGTGTTCAGGCCGCTCAAATACGGCTTCTGATGATGATAAAAATAATTTTAAAAAAATCGGAATTTCTTTTAGAAGCACACAGCAAATAATAATAAAGATCTGGATGTGCTGAAACTTCACCAGAGCTTTTTTTTTTTTATCATGTTTTCAATACCAAATGACTTCTTTGCCCCGTGTGCATAAATTAAAAGACATTAGGAAAGTAGCAGCACTGACAGTGATTCTGGCCCAGTTATGTTAGGCTAATATTACTATCATTCACGAAACATCCGTCTTTTCACCGAGCAAACGAGACCTCGGGCGGAGGCACCGGCGGTTCTCCTTCCTGTGCTGCGGTTCCATCTTGGCGGATCCACGATGGCGATATACCAACCATTTCACCTTAAAACTTCCCCTTTAATATCTAATTATTGTAGAAAGTAAAGGCGGATCCAACGGAAATATTGTCTCCTTTATCATTTTATTTCACATTTGTTCTTCATATTACTAAAAAAAAAAAAAAACTGAAGAAA
>CAAKHG010039540.1:2500-25996 GCA_901007715.1 Dactylopterus volitans | reverse complement strand
TGTCCTGGAGGTGTACAGATCCTGGAGGGACGGGAGGTTGCATCCTATCACCTTTTCGGACCAGCGGATGAAACGCTGCAATCTGCTTCTGTCCTTGACAGTAGCGGCAGCGTACCAGATGGTGATGGAGGAGGTGAGGATGGACTCAATGATGGCAGTGTAGAAGTGCACCATCATTGCCTTTGGCAGGTTGGATTTCTTCAGCTGCCGCAGGAAGTACATCCTTTGCTGTGCCTTCTTGGTGAGGGAGCTGATGTTCTGCTCCCACTTGAGGTCCTGGGCGATGATGGTACCCAGGAATCGGAAAGACTCCACAGTGTCGACCGGGGAGTCACACAGGGTGATGGGGGCGGGTGGGGCTGCGTTCTCTTCTAAAGTCCACGACCATCTCCACTGTTTTAAGAGCGTTGAGCTCCAGGTTGTTGTGTCCGCACCAGGTCACAAGCTGGTTAACCTCCCACTTGTAGGCGGTCTCGTCCCCACCCGAGATGAGCCCGATCAGGGTGGTGTCATCCGCAGACTTCAGGAGCTTGACGGACTGGTGACTGGAGGTGCAGCTGTTAGTGTACAGGGAGAAGAGGAGTGGAGAAAGGACGCAGCCTTGAGGGGAGCCAGTGCTGATGGTCCGGGAGTCAGAGACATGTTTCCCCAGCTTCACGTGCTGCTTCCTGTTAGACAGGAAGTCAAAACAAAACAAAAAGGAAAATGTGTGGCAAATAAATTTGTCCAAGAGGTGGTATTGATCATTTCAGGTAGCTCTTATCAAAGTGATGTTTGTTCAAGTGTTTTCTGGTAAGGCTTTAGTTGGTTACTATAAAGATGGTAGGAAGCCTCTACTTCCTCTCCAAAATGGAGGCCAAAAATCTGAGCAAAATCACTGGTGTTTGGAAATGCTCCTTTTAAATGCGTTTGACCCTTTCTACTCCCCGCGGATGCTGCTGGCAGAAGCTCAGCTCCTCCTCTCAGCTGCTGCAACCACAAATACAGAGAAACCAGTCCCACTTCACTAGCCACTCAAAGGCGACATCTGCTGGCAGAAGATGCACAGCACATTCAAGAGCCTTTTTTTGTACTGCATCAAATTCTACGTTATGAGCACTGTAGCTTTAAAGATATTTAGCACATCTGGGGTATAAATGTTGCCTGTGTATGAGTGAGGAAATTCAAAATTGATCCGTGAGCGAAGATACTGTATATTAAAATTATAAAAAAAAAACTTAACCAGTAACTTTATCAAGTCAGAAAATCACCTTAGTGATGTCATCATACATTCATAACAAAACACCTGCATCAGACGCTGGAGATGTGGAGAGTCTTGTGAACAGATTACTTTGTTTGTGTTATGGGATGATGATGAGCAATATTTGTTGTTCACTGTTCTGGAGTAGGAAACAATCTTGCAACAGGCAGTCCTGCAATGTGACAAATAAAGAAGATGCTTTACGTTTAAAATAACCTGGTGACTTGTGTCTACATGTTTCCAGGTCTATGCAGCTCTGAACATCTTCTTCGGCATGGCCAGTATCGGCCTGCTGACTGTGGTGGCCATCGACCGCTACCTCACCATATGCAGACCAGACATCGGTATTGATTCGCCGCTCCTCCATCGTTTTCTATCCACCCTCTGATAGGCTGCAGTGTTATAGTGTTCCTATGTGGCACTGCCACCTTCTCAGTGGGATAAACTCTCATCAATGACTCTGATTTTCCCTGAGAGCTATTAAACTATTTCTCTTGCTAAGTGGTCAGCTTAGCGAGAAAAATCAGTACAGTCTCTTGTTTATTGGATAATTTCTACAAAACTAAGCAACTGCTGTTAACATAAGTGTTAACCAATGTAGCTAATTATAATGAGGTATTTAGCAGCTTAACTGCTCCTCTGGGTTTTTAAAGTGTCCTCATGTTCTGCACCTCAAGTTGACTCAATGGTCACAGGTCCTCATGAGAAGTGTTGTTGGTTAATGGAGACCCTTATATCTGGGGAAGTTTAGGTATAGGCTAATTATGCTAATTAAAATTAGTAATTTTCAGTGTTTCCCCCAGCAAATTTTTATTTCTTTCCATGAGTAAATGAACAAGATGTAAAACTTCCAAGACAAATGACAGGAAGGACATAAGCTAGCAAAAAAAAACAAAGGAAAATACGGATCAGAGAATTAGTATACTCAAAAAAACAAGAAAATTATATTGAGATTGGTGATGCTTGCGTTCATATCTTTGGAAAACTATTTAGATACAAGTGAGACAGAATTTTTGCTGAGGTCCCCTGGAGGACCCCGAAGGACCTCTGGGAATCCATGGAACCCTCTTTGAGAATCCTTGCTCTGAGTCATGAGGGGAAGTCAAGCCTGGCACAAATTCAGCATTGACATATTTGCAATTTTCTCCTTATTGATAATTCAAATGAGGTCTAAAACATGTTTCCACTGTAGCTGTAGAGAAGATTAATCATGAGATGGAAGTTTCCTTCAAAGTTAATGAGTGAACCAGCTCATGTTTGACAACAGAATGTACATTTCACTGACATTCTGCTTCATCGGTCTTGAGCCCCCTGAATGATATTTCAGTTTTATTCATATGACTTCTTGTTATAATTCTTTTCTCCAATGTTTTTTTTTTTATTGGATAACACAAAGACATGACAGTCATTAACATCCAGGATGACTTTGATTGGTGTTTGAGGGGCTTATTTCAGCTTGTTGAGATAATTATGATGTGAGGTCTTTGAAAACACAAGACACACACACACACACACACACACACACACACACACACGCACACACACAGGATAATGAGTGTGAACAGCAGCAGCAGCTTCTGAAAACCTCCACCTCTCCATCTCACTTGTGCGTGCAGGGCAGAAAATGACGGTGCGATCATACAACCTTCTCATCCTGGCGGCGTGGCTGAACGCCGTGTTCTGGTCCTCCATGCCCGTGGTGGGCTGGGCCAGCTACGCCCCAGATCCAACCGGCGCCACCTGCACCATCAACTGGAGGCAGAATGACGCGTGAGCTGTGACAGACTGCAGAAGTCACCACTGATGTTTGACTAAACTAGGAATGATGCCATTTATAACGGCGCCGCTACCAACGTCACGCTTACACCAGTCTATTTCTCCTCCGTGATTTCGCTCCACAGGTCCTTCATTTCCTACACCATGGCAGTGATAGCTGTGAACTTTGTGGTGCCTCTGTCCGTCATGTTTTACTGCTACTACAACGTGTCGATGACTGTGAAGAGATACAAAGCCAGCAACTGCCTGGACAGCGTCAACGTCGACTGGTCGGACCAGATGGACGTAACCAAGGTGAGACCCAGGCAGCCATTCTCAAACTTCTTCTGCTGTTACTGTAGATGAGTTGTTGTTGTTGTTGTTGTTGTTGTTGTTGTTGTTGTTGTTGTTGTTGTTGTTGTGGCAACAGAGCAAATGAAACACACGGACAGCCGGAGCAACACATTCGTAAGATTATCAAAAACCAAAAACACTGCAAAACTGTAACAGTCAAAGACTATTTCCAGTCCTCAGCAGTGAGTATGATGTCTCATTGCGATGACGGCGAGGTTAACAGCAGGGACGCTGGATTCATGTTAAGCACCGCCATCAATTTTAGCTTGATGTGTTTGACTGATCAACGCACAGCCCCATCATCAGCAGTAACATTGTACATTCCACATGATTTAATTTCATCATGCATCGACGGTGTGGCTCAGGTCCCGATCCCCCAGTTGGGGACTGGTCAGTCTTAACATGTTGTTGATGGAGGGCTGAAAAGACATGGTAATCCCCCTCATATGCATTAAGGGTGACAAAATATTAGGGACCCCTGTCAGTGTAGCCCAGTACAGTTCAACAGCATTAAAATTTCAGCCCCGATAACAATTATTAGAATATGTCAACACCTCTCTAAAACAGATTCAATAAAAACTCAACATAAAACTCCTCCTGAGGGGAGAACATTATACTCATACATTCACACATACATTCTATTCTATTCTATTCTATTCTATTAAATGTGGGTTGAATGTTATGGCTGATTGTTATATGTGACACTGACTCTTGATTGGCTGAAGTCTCCTGACATGGTTAACTGTGATCAAACACCTTGTGATCTTTGAGGTGTTCATTTTGCCGGTCTGCTGTTTGTGAACTTTGACCTCATCAGAATCTGAATCTGGAATGTTTCTTTCATGCATACGTGCGTGGCGTGTTAACCATGTTAAAGTGCCTCTGACAGTATGTCAGTAAATTAAAACACTGATGGCAGCTGCTGCCACGGTTTGAACTTGTTGAATAAATCTTACTGATTTGATTCAAGGCATTTTAGACAAAGGGAGGTCTGCTCGATCCTCTGCCCAAACTGTGAACTAGATCAGTGTTTCTCTATGTGGCATCCAGGGACCCACAGAGATCCTCGAGTGTCTTCCAGGAGGCCCCAGCAAAATAAGGGAAAGTTTAATTTCACTTTTGTTTAAATTCTTTTTGTTGCTGCTATGGTAACCCTGGCCACAAATACAACCTGACCGCTGGGACTGGGCCCTTGAGTGTAACTTAATCCCTTTCCCTTCTGTTGCATTTGCTATGAAGATGTGACCTGAGCTTACCAGGAGGAATATGACTTGCCAGTCTGCCTGTGACAAATAGCCTATGTGAGCGTCAAGTTTCCAGTTCAGTTTGTACACCCGTGTAACAGTTTCCCTCCTAAGAGGACCAAGCGGCACAATCTTAATAGTAGTTACAGCAGCAGAGATTTATTCCATGTTTAAAAAGAATTGCAAAAAAATGTATATACTGTATGTAAGAAAGGTAGCATACTTTTTTTTTAGAAACAAACTAAGAAGAGGGATGCTATGCTAAAGGATTAATGTCTTGAAGGAGTGGTTGGGAGGCTGTGTTAATGGAGTCAATTTTAACCCCACCGGGAATTGTTAATACCATGTTGCACCCTTTTAATTGAACAACTATTTGTCACAGGCAGACTGGCAAGTCATATTCCTCCTGGTAAGCTCAGGTCACATCTTCATAGCAAATGCAACAGGAGGGAAAGGGATTAAGTTAGGCTCAAGGGTCCAGTCCCAGCGGTCAGGTTGTATTTGTGGCCAGGGTTACCATAGCCCTCAACCCTCTGTCCAAAGTTTGGGAGGCTGTTTTAGGCCTCTGTCCAAAGTTTGGACAGAGGCCTATGACAAACCTTCTTCAGGTGGTTGGTCATGGGTTCTATAACTGCAGCTAAACTGAGAATGAACCACCTGTAAAATTCACACATCTAACATTCATAACTTCCCGTCTGTTATTTGGTACAGGAAGACCAAGAATGGCCTCCACTTTAGTGCAATGAGGCATTATCTTACATTGACCCATCTGATGCCCTGGACAGGTTGCATGCCCTTTGAACAAGGGCAATAAGACCTTCCATATGTAGCCTCTCAAAGAGCTACCACTGATGTATAAGATGGTCTCTGCAGGAGTCAGTGTCCATGACTATATTGTCAATGTACACATTGCAGCGGCATGTACATGGGCCATCGAGCGTCACCAAAGCTGAAATCTTTGCAATAACCCTGAGCTGATCCACACCAACCGATTTACCGACCACCAACTGCAAATTCTATAAATTGAACTTTAGATAGTGCCTTCTGAATGCAGTCTCAACTTAGCTATCTCTAGATATAAGGGTCCCTCTTGTGTAGCATCAGTTCTGATGCAGGGCTGAGAGTAAACTTGGGTCAAGAACATGAAGCAGCTTTAAAACTGCTGCAGATAAGAATTCATGTGAATTGATAGGAAGTGATTTTCAAAGTTTTGTCCTTGCCCAAATCTGACACTGCTCATATCAAATACTGTGCAGTGCACTGGATAAAGACGATTGCTCTTCTGTTACATGTGTTCCTGGTGGCAGATGTCCATCGTGATGATTGTCATGTTCCTGGTGGCCTGGTCTCCGTACTCCATGGTGTGTCTCTGGGCATCGTTTGGTGACCCAAAGACCATCCCTGCCCCCATGGCCATCATCGCTCCACTCTTTGCCAAATCCTCCACCTTCTACAACCCTTGCATTTATGTCATTGCCAACAAAAAGTCAGTTTTGATTTCAGTTTTTTTCCTCCTCATCAGGCTTTAACAGCATTTTTACAGGGGAAAGCATGCGAATGGTGCATTCAAGGAAGTGACCGAACCTTTTCTTGCAGATTCAGAAGAGCCATCATAGGGATGATCCGATGTCAAACCAGGCAGAGAATCACCATCAGTACCCAAGTTCCCATGACAACCTCCCAACAACCACTGACCCAGTGAGATGAGAACGCTGCAGTATCGCATTGTAATAATAAACATTGGAATTATAAACATGTATAAAAAACCATTGTATGTCTGGTTACTTATATTGTATTAAGCATTGCACCCGTGTAGTAATTTTGTGTCCCAGCTGCTTCAGTAACATACTGATGATGAAACTGGATGTGTGTGTTACCATATTAGTCCAATATAAGCTGAATGTGATGATGAGACTACCCTCCCTTTTGAAGACATTTTTTAAAACTGTTTTTGAGGACAAATTCTTTTTTCCCTCTCTCTTCTTTGGGAGTAGGGTGCACAAACAATATTGCTGGAATGTTTTCCTCACGCTGAAGATTCAACACCTCTGTACTTAGGCAGAGAAGGTTAACAGACGAGGTGACATGGTGTCAATCATTATTCCCAGTATGATTAATTGCTTAATAATACGTGATCTGGACAGAGTATACAAAAATAACACAATGACAATCTGTTGGACCTTGCAGCTGCATAACATAAGAACAAACAAAACCACTCTCGAGCAAGAACACACAGTCTTTCTGAGCAAACTTCTGATCAAAAGACCCATATTAATATGAGGTACATCAGAATAATGTACTTACATGTCTTTACAAATTTTCGGTGTAAGAGCATCGCCCTCGGACCCCATATTGTCACACTGCTGCTGTCAGGCATACAAATACGAAAATATATTCATGAAATATGACAGGTACACAGTACAACACATCTAATATGGTCATACAACATTGATATCATGTTTCATAACTTGACTACAGTGGGATTACAAATGTACAAGACCACAACTTTGGAAATTGCCACTATCAATAACTTCACTGAATCAAACATGAAAACTTGCAACATCAACTTAGCTGGAAGTGCAGTTCTGTCCTCTCATTGGCCCTTTGACTGAGTCAAAAGAGTTACAGAGAAATTGCAGACACGTTAAAGTGAGTATTCATTGGTGCTTGTTCACAAATGAACGTGACACTGACAACAATTCACCAGAATTTATTTGGAAACCTGAAGTAGACTTAGCTGTGATGGACATACGGCCTTAAACACACCAGTGTGATGCATACATACTCAGAAGACTGAGTAATCATGACAATGATAAGATTAATGGATTCAAAGAGCTTCAGATTGTGCTTCTTATATACTTAATTATATTCATAATTCCGGTCAACATTGAACTAAGTAATTTGTAGTGCCCTACTAATTTTGTTTACATATTAATTTCTTAAAATGTATTTCAGCTAGAAATTATCCTGGCAGTATGAACTCGTTAAAGAATTGCTATGTTTAAAGACACCTTTGGGCATTAATATGGGAAATGTATTTATTTTCGGTGTGATGCCAAAATTTCCCCGGTTTTGAGTAGACCTTGAACTCCTCAGGTCCCTTTGCTGTTTGTGCATTGGCTAGCCAGGTGTCGACCAGTCGTCATCAGCCAATCATTGTCAAATTGAGAATAAACGTTGCAACCTACCGGATTCCTACAAGGGGCGGGGCTAAACGCGAGAAGCAGAGGGAGCCGCAGGGACATGACGAGGGAGAAGGGACCCGGAGCTGGCGGCTTGTTCGTTCACTTTACGCCATAAGTTACTGTTTTACCTACGTTAGGGAGCATGTGCTCGGCTGGACGGAGAAATACGACGTAGTTGGAACGACTTTTCATTGTGTAACTCCGCTAAATTAGCACATATGCTATAGCCACGTGCGCTCTGCGTTAGCCAACTAGCATTCGGCCTCGCTAGCCGGGAGGAGCGCGAGCGGGAGCGCGTGGGTGGCGGGAGCGCCGGTTTCTTGCGTGCAGCTTCTGAGTGAGTGTGAACCCCGAAAGCTGTTGCTATGGACACGGTATGGACATTTATGGATAAAAGACAGGACATTCATTATTGTTTGTGAACTTTTGGACAGTGTGCTTGGAGTCGGCCGGGCATGCTGCCGCAGGTGCGCAAGGTTTGAACAGACTGCTGCTAACAGTTCCAATGACCTTTCCAAGGAACCGTGAGTACAGACAGTTTGATTTTAACATTTATTTTTTGCCTTAAAAACTGTTTATCCTGCCTTGTTTGGTGTCCTTTTATTCAGCACCTCACCAATGACCTGTAGTGTTTCATTTTGACCCTGTACGAACACATTGGCCCTTAAATCACACAAAAACATAAAATCCAAGGAGGAAAAAAAAGGTTTTTTCTTTTTTCTTTTCTTTTTTTTTACTGTGAAAACCCTAACATGTTTATGGAAGCAGAGAGATGGTGTCCTCATCATCTTTGCTGTCATCTGCTGCTGCTGCACTGGTGCCTTCACCCTGTCACATTTAATGGGATTCATGTTGAAGCGAATAGATGAGACATGCCAGGCCTTCAATGTGCCTATGGAGTAGTCACTGGATCAGCATCTGATGGGGTTTGTGACCCTGCTGTTGGTGGCTGCAACTGTGTGACGGTGCCGCCAGAATCTACAAGGCAACCAAAGTCAGACAGTCCAAATGGGTACGACGCTGAAGTTGGCTTCCGATTCGCCAGCTTCCTATTCGGCACTTAAGGGGAAAGTCAAGGGGAAATTAACACAATGTGCAGTGTGACTGTTTGTCCACTGATTGTCTGTTTTTTGTGACACTTCATGTGAAAACATTTTAGACATTTGAGGTAAGATATTACAGTTGCTTGACGACCATTATTGTATTTGTGAAACTTTAATTTTATTTGTGAAAATGCTAAAGTGGCTGGCACACAAAGGTACTTTTTTCACCCGGCGGCTCAATGCTGGAAAGTGTACTTAATGATTCCTCCACCATTTAAGAGGGTCAGCATTGCTCTCCTCTCAGATTGACAGCAGGTAGCTCGAAAGCTCGTTTTCTACAGCGTCCTTCTGTGTGCGTGTAGTGCTTCAACAAGTCGCCAGAGATTTCTAATTCTTAGCTGTGGGTGGCACTGCCACTCCTGCCTCTCCTTGGACTGTAGGCTCAGTCTCAGGCACAGCTGGGTTAGGCAGCTCAGACAGACAGCTGGCCCGATCACTGTCCTGATCACTGAGCAAAGACTCAGCTTCTGTGATGACTGCATGCGCCCGTGCATCCATTTTTTCACTTGAGATGTAACTGGCCTTGAATCGTGGATCCAGTAATGAGGCGATGTCCAAAAGGTCACCGGTGGATGGGTCAGCATATTTGTTGTTCAGGTAATCCACAGTGTAGGACTTGATTGACATGCACCGCTCAGCATCTCCCTCTTCAGGTGCCAGGAGATCAGTGTTAAACAGGTGGAGCACATGCCTGATGTAAGAGAGGGTCACGTACTCCTCTCCTGAGAGAGCGTCAGTGAAGTCCTGAAGGAGTTTCAGAGCTTTCTTGACTGCTTCCAGGACCTCCTATGTCCTGCCAGGTAGGGACAAGAGGTCTGGTTTTCTTGTCAGCAGACAAGACTTTAGCATGTGCACTTTCCTGCTCCAGGACCCTCAATCATTTGCAGCCTTGATCCCCAGCGAGTGGCCGGCTCGGTGGTCAGCTGGGGACCCGGCAAACCCAGCTGTATTTGCACTTCAGCCAGTTCTCTTCTCTTCCTTCCAGTAAGAGAAGCTGCTAACTGCTCTCTTACACAGAAGTGGCCTGTGTGATGCAAGCATCATCCATAACGTGTCCTGTAACGCACAAAATTGAAAAACATCTTTTAAAATCACTCATTTCTTTATACATGCTTTCAGTTATGGTATTTATGAGATGCTGTTATCCTAAGTGACATACAGAATACATGAACAACACTGTTACCATAGGAGTCTTACGGACACACACACACACACACACACACACACACACACACACACACACACACACACAGTGTTTTACTTAGCACTATGCCTGACATATATTTTCTTATTTCAAATAACTTCATTCAGTATTGCACTCACCAATGGCCAGACGACGTCGGTGACCGAAACACCGCATCCTTTGACACTTTGTCAGGTTGTCCGTTGTCACAGCAACTGGTCTCGTTGGGCTGAAATTCCAGCTTTTGAGGGCTTCTCGCAGCGCTTCGTCTATATGCTCCCCAGTATGGTCATGACAAAAGTAGCTGGTTTGAAGGCACGCAGTTTTTATCTCCCAGTCCTCCATGAAATGTGTCATCACACCCATGCATGGTTCACAGGTCCTGCTGGACCACATGTCGGTGGTCAGCACAAAGTGAGACACTTTTGCAAGCCGGGCAGCAAGACTGGCCCTTACTTCTGTGCACATTTGGGTAGTGAATCTCTTGTGAAGTAACTGCAACTGGGCAACCGGTGTCTTGGATTTGTTTCTTTTAGCAGCCGTATAAAGCCGCCGTGCTCCACTGTTGCTATGGGGGCCATGTCTTTAGCGATAATGCAGGCAAGTAATTTCATTTAATTAGTAATTTCACACCACTTTTCACTCGTTCATTCATAAGGCACAGCATGAGCGAACGACGTTTGCAGTGTGGTTTGTTTCAGGGCAGGAGGCTGGGGATGCATTTTGGTCTGGGTGGCAGCGCACAGTTTAACACACTCTTTGTATTGCACTTTATGGCGCTGCTGTAGATGGTGGAAGAGATTCGTCGTGCTCGAACTTTTGGTTGCAACTGGTTTTCGACATTCTTTACACTGAGCAGAGGTAGTGACGCTCGGGGAGGGGTGGTACTCAGAGGGGCTCAGTAAACTTGTGAGAGACAGTGAGGAGAAATAGTTGCGAACTGGCGGCTCAAGGGAAGAAATATATATAGTAATTTTAATGCTAAATAAATTAGATTGATATAAACGATATTGTCTCTTGCCGTATCTTCTTCTTAAAATATATCTATATTGAAAATATATATATTAAAATCTCAATATATCACTCAGCCCTAATCTGAGGATGCTAGCACCGCATCCGCGGTGACATTAGCACGCACCAACTCACCTGTTGCCAGGCAACCTCATCATTGGTGAGGTTGCCTGGCGGCTGTTTTCTTTCAGCATTTCACCGCCTCTCCGGTGTTTTGTTGCTGCCGTCCCAAGTTTTTTGAACAAGTCGCTGCAGTCATCTTGGCAATGTTCATTTCTCAGTTTCAACATTTGAGATCTTGGTGCTACTTCATAAACTCTAGAAACAAACTCTCAAGGCACCAGACAAAGAGCCATCAGGTTACCATCATTGTAGCATCACGCAAGCTTTTGATTTTTGATCATTTCTTGTGTCTCGCCAATGTTAGTTTAGTGTATAGAGTAATTCATGATTTGGCTGCTCCTCCGTTAAAGGAGTTCAAATCACTGCGCCCAGACAACCGAGGAGCAACTAAGATGGCCAGCAGAGGTCAGTGTGCAGCAGAGTACTGACAGATCAGCGTTCTCTGTCAGAGTCACGAATTATTGGAACTCAGGACCAAGCGAGACCAGAGAGATTAGCAGCTTTACTGGTTTTCAATCCAAGATAAAATCATGGCTTAAATCAACTCAACCATGCACCCATCACTCATAAACGTTCATGTCGTGTCTTAACATTCTGATTTTATTGTTGCTGTTGTGTTTTAAGAATGTGAAACTTTGATATTGTTGTTGTTTGAAAAGGCTGTTTTTGTAACCATGTTTTTATATTTGTTTGTATTCACATGGGGTGACACGGTGGCGCGGTGGTGGTTAGCACCGCCGCCTCAAAGCAAGAAGGTGGCAGGTCGGATTCCCGGCCTGAGATCTTTCTGTGTGGGGTTCGCATGCTCTTCCTCCCCGTGTCTGCCTGGGTTCTCTCCGGGTACTCTGGCTTCCTCCCCATGTCTGCCTGGGTTCTCTCCGGGTACTCTGGCTTCCTCCCACCTTCCAAAAGCATGCTGAGGTTAATTTGCTCCTCTAAATTGCCCATAGGTGTGTGTGTGTGTGTGTGTGTGTGTGTGTGTGTGTGGTTGTCTGTCCTCCATGTGGTCCTGCCATGAGCTGCCTCTGGTCCAGGGTGTTTGTACCCCGCCGCTCGCCCCTTGTCAGCTGGGATCGGCTCCAGCACGACCGCCACCCGGAACTGGAAGAAGCCAAAGACCATGAGATGAGATGAGATGAGATGAGATGAGATGAGATGAGATGAGATGAGATGAGATGAGATGTATTCATATGTACTAATATGTGCTGTCTGTACAATAGTTTTAGATTTCTGTCTTAACACTTTGTGTTCTCTGTTCCTGCTCAGGGCCCACAGATGAAAATTAGCCCGTGGCTAACTCTGCTGTGGCTGAGAGCTGTGCTCTGTCCCTGTGAAGTTAAAACCTTCATCTAAACATGGGCTTTCAGAGTTTTAAAAATCACCACGTCATCTGTTTCCGTGAAGATTTTACACGACTTGCCAACTTTTTTGGAAGCAAGTTGTAGCCGCCGACCTCTCATCTGAACTACATGTGTAGTTACTGTCTGAAGATGATGGTAGGATGAAGCGTGAGAACACACACACACACACACACACACACACCCTGACCTGCTTTCCCTCCCACGCTCCTTCCTCTCTGGCGCTCGCGTCTCTGCTCAGCGCCCTCATCCACAGCTGCGTCGCCGTCTTCGCGCCTCTTCTTCGCGCCTCTTCTTCACGCTGCCCTCCGTCCTTCATCTTCACTCGACTCCACGAGGCAAAACGACGTAAGTGAGCCCGTTCGCTTTTCCTGGTTTGGGTTGGAATGGGATGGAATGATGATGCTGTTGCTTTGCCGCCTCTTTTCCGCCGGCCGCTTGCGTTCCGCGAGCTCGTCCACCATCTTGTGCTCATCTACAGCATCGCTCCGCAGCATGTGGCTGACCGAGTGGCTGGTTGGAGGGTTGAGAGACTAAAGTCCAAACCCAACAACAAGCGGCTGAAGCAGCAGCTCACATGGTGAATTTAGCAGCTTCGCCACATCAATACAACAGCACACGTGCAGCTTACTGTCGTTTGGGGACAGCTGAAGGTTTGACTGGACACCAGCCGAGAGGATGTGATAACACCATCGCAGAAAATTAAGTCAGAATTATAATAAACAGCATTTCAGTGTTCCGAGATGTGGTTTATTTCCAGGTGAGCAGGTGGGAGGAGCTTGGCTGGCTTCGTCCCACCACCAGCATCTCACTGAAGGGGCCTCCAAGGGGAACGAATCCCCAAAAAAGTGCCAGCCGCAAACCGGATTAGATTAGATGAACATGTACACGTGCAGGCTGGTTTATAGCAGCTGTACTGACAATAAGAATGCAGCAGCCCTGCAGTAAATTCTCCCTTCAGGAGTTTGATGTTGAATTTTGACACGCGAGGAGAAGGGTCGTTTGTGATGCTGTTGAACTGTGCTGGGTTACACTGAGAGGTGTCCCTAATATTTTGCTCACCCTAGTGGGTATGAGTAGGATGACCAAATTATAATTACAGTCCCAACAGACGGCTGATGGCTGAGACCAGGACCCCCACACAGGCGTCACCTCCCTGCAGCTGAGCTCTGCGTGTTATGGTTCTGGTTCTGTCTATTTGAGGGTCAGGATGGATCCATCATCTCCTCAGGAGCTTAAACGCAGCCACAGCGATGCTGCGTTTGACTCCAGCGTTTCCTCGCCATCATTCACTCAACAAACTGCCGCAGGAGGAAGCTGCAAATCTACATTTCCTGTTATCGCGTCTTGAATACACACAAACACACACACACACACACACACACACACTGCACTGAAGATGCAGGATGTGGTGGTGTCAGAGTGTGTGTGTGTGTGTGTGTGTGTGTGTGTGTGTGTGTGTGTGTGTGTGTGTGTGTGTGTGTGTGTGTGTGTGTGAGTCTACTCTGCCTGTTGCAGCAGCTTCACATGCTCGTGTGTGTGGTGAAATGTGGGCGGCGGCTTCTCAACATCATGAACGAAAAGGCGCTTGTTCAGTCTGCCGTTTGTTTCCTCCGCCAGCCAATCAGGTAGCAGCTAGCATCCACGTCTGTCCACCATCTTTGCAGGAGGACTTCTATATATTTTATTAAATGTATCAAGCATATAAAAACATAAAACTTATGACCAAATACCCGCTTTGCGATCTCACAATGACCTTGACCTTTGACCCCAAACTGACTGTTGCTGTCGTTACTGTTTGCAGCGGTCTCCATGACGATCAAGGTCATCCTAATTCTGTCGTCATTTGCCCTGACGCTTCCTGCGTCTCTCGTCAGCATCCCAGCAACCTCCAGCGATGCCACGCCCCCCACCGCGGAAGCCACCGCGCGCATGGACACCTCCGGGACTCCCTCCAACACCGGCCAGGAGAACGACACTCGCCTTACGCAGCCCACGTCACCGCCGTCACCGCCGTCACCGCCGTCACCGCCCACGTCGCATTCCTCAAACACTCACCAACCTCACTCGTCCTTCCCATCGACATCGACCAATGGAACGACTGCCCAGGCCGACAAATCCGATAATAAGTTCATGCTGTTTATGATCCTGTTGGCCATCGTGATGCTGATGGTGCTGGTGGGGTGTGTCCACGCCATGAGGAAGCAGCACAACGCATCCAGGATGCAGCGTGGCATTAGGGGGCTAAGGGCCTGGATCGCTCGCCTCTGGGACCGCATGGGGACTTCACTCTGCCCAGGGTGGAAGACAGGCGAGGAGGAGCAGGAGGCGGAGCCAAAGCAAGGAGACGCTGAGATGGGTGGAGCCGGGGAAAGCAAGCCGGCTGACGGAGGAACCAGCGGGAATGAAGACGAGGACGAGCACAAAGAGGAAGGAAGCGACGCTTCAGACGACTACTCGAGCTTGGAGGGAGACAACCTCAGGGAACGCGCGCTTGCCAGAAGGCAGGAAGAGGAGGAGAGGGGCGGAGCCCAGGATGGGGGAGGAGCCGGTGGCGCCAGCGAGGAGGGTCAAAGCGACGTGGATGAAGGGATGAGCGGAGATGCGGGGGGAGGCTCGGAGGACAAAGCGCTGGTCTCCCCTCGGAAGGAAGCCGAAGCTGGTGACGTTACTTTCCTCTAGGAGCGTAAACGACATCATCCGTCCACCTGACCACAGAAGTCTGAACGCCACGGCGGCCATGTTTAACCTGCTTAGACTCATGATGACATGCAGTTTTGTAGATGAGAAAATGTGAACCAAAACGTGTGATTAGTGTTTGACGATCCTCAAATAAAATGCTGAGATGTCTTCTGCTGTCGATACTCTTCTGTCGGCGTGTGAGAGCTTGATGGAGACGGGTGCAGGTGGGCCCGGGTTGGATGTTTGACCAGGCTTCTGTGGAAGGTGTCTGCTCGGGGAATGAGGCTCAACGGCTGAAATGCAGCTGGTTCAGAAGTATTTGGACAGCGACACAGTATTTCTGAAATTCACCAGGGTGGTTTTGAAATGAAGCAACCAAGTTGTGATCAAAGTTTAGACTTTCAGCTTTATTTCAAGGAGTTTGACAGAAGAACCATTTTAGGCCTCATCACCAGACTGCTGAGGGCAAGTGGCATCATTACATGATGGAGCTCCAAGCAGTCAACATGACTGACCAGCAGTCCCTGTGCAGAACTGGGTTGCTCAACAGCTCCCAGGTGACCCTAACGATTCCAGGTGGTCCTCAGTTTAGGTTAGTAGAGCAGCAGACTGTGTCCGAGTGTCTTTGAGCAAGGTCCTGAACCCCCGATTGCTCCTGGTGAGAAGGTGGGCTCGTTGCGTGGCAGCTTCACCATCAGTGGATGAATGTGTCTCAGATGGACGTTGCTTCGGCCTTTAAGTGGAGGACAACTGGACTTGGTCTGGTAGTTAAAGACGTTTCACCTTCATCCAAAAGGGTTCTTCAGTTTCTTAAAACTCTTGTGGAGTCGTTGCTTGTTACAGACTCGTTAAGGTCACCTGGGAGTCTTGAGGTCACCTGAGCATTGATACGGTCTCCTGGGAGTAGTTGAGGTCACCTGGGAGTCGTTAAGGTCCTTTGTTAGGGTAACGGGGGGGCTTGTTAAGTTCCCTCCTTGACTCATTTGACTGTGAACCACCAGAGACTCCTCACCAGCCATTTAATACCAAAGAAGCCTTTTGGATGAAGGTGAAACATCTCGAACAACCATAAAACAAAGCCTTCTAGCTGACCTCTCAGGACTAAAATATGGCAACAGCAGGATGAATCTGTCATTATGTCTTTGGTTTGCCGCCTTTGAAAATCGTTCAGGATTAGAAACCCCTCCAGCATTCACCAGGCCTGAGACAGGCGAGGTGGCGCAGGGGTGCAGACCGGGATGATAAACATCTAGCCCTCGTTAGCAGAATGGGGGCTCTCTTCTTTTTTCCCCACACAGCGGTGGTTCTTTAAGGACTCGGACCAAGCAAACAGCTTCTTGCACTGCGAACACCAGTATGGCTTCTCTCCTGTGTGGGCGCGCATGTGTTGGCTGTAAGTGAACACATACCTGAAGCTCTTCCCGCAGGTTTCACACTTGTAGGGTTTCTCCCCAGAGTGGATGCGAAGGTGACGGTAGTAGTTGCTGAGCTGACTGAAGGCCTTGCCGCATTTCTCACAGCAGATGGACTTCTCTCCGGTGTGGACGTGCTGGTGCACCTTGAAGTGACTGGAGCTCTTGTCGCAGAGTCCACACCGGTACGGCCTCTCGCCGCTGTGGATCCGCATGTGTTGGCTGCAAATGCTCAGCTGGCTGAATATATATGGCAAAATTACCATACAGTGAGTACATTGCTAGTTGTTAGCTTTCATACTTACAGCAAGCTGTAAAATGTGGGGTCACATGACCTTTGACCACCAAAATATAATCAGTTCAATTTGGCTTTTGTGCCGCATCTAAAGGGATACTTGGATATTGTTATTATTCATCTGGATGTGATCTCACCTTGTCTGCAGAGCTCATTTCACCGCCTCATTGGTCAACGTTCACTTACTCCAAATTTTTCTCATTTGCTCTTTCAACACGTTTCAGCTCTGAAAAGATCAAATCAGGTCAGTAAAAAAAAGAACAAAATCCCAATCAGCTGTACTGGTTCCTGTCAGTCAGCAACAGAGAAATTCAAAATACACCCATCAGCCATAAGATTACGATCAGCGCGTGTCCACCATAGAGTATAATACAACACATCAGCCATAAGATGATGACCACCGCGTGTCCACCATAGAGTATAATACAACCCATCAGCCATAAGATTACGACCAGCGCGTGTCCACCATAGAGTATAATACAACACATCAGCCATAAGATTACGACCAGCGCGTGTCCACCATAGAGTATAATACAACACATCAGCCATAAGATTACGACCACCGTGTGTCCACCATAGAGTATAATACAACACATCAGCCATAAGATTACGACCACCGTGTGTCCACCATAGAGTATAATACAACACATCAGCCATAAGATTACGACCAGCGCGTGTCCACCATAGAGTATAATACAACAGCCCTGCAATCAGTTCTCCCTTCAGGAGGAGTTTTATGTTGGATTGTGATTGAATGTGTGTGAGAGAGGTGTTGACATGTTTGAATGATTGTTATTGGGACTGTAGTTTGTGACGCTGTTGTTGGACTGCACTGGGTTACACTGGGAGGGGTCCCTAATATTCTGGTCACCCTCATGCGTATGCCTATGTTGAATTTTCATTGAACCCGCGTCTCTGGTTTCTCTTAGCCGAGGAGTCTGTGCTTCAGGTCTACAGTCACAAACCTGAAAGTCCACTAAGAACCAGAGAAAACCCTGAGTTTCCCAGCATGCACAGTTACGCTGTCGCCGCTGAAGGAAGGTTTCTGGAAGCTGTAATCAGTTCAAACGCTGTTTAAAGACCCTTTTCACTGTGACGTCAGACCACTTCCACTTTGGCGTGAAGCAGGGTATCGCTACATCCGGTTTGAGCCCTTTAAACAGAAGACGCGGGAACGTGAGACGGCGCTCAACGCAAACTCTGCGTATTTTCTAGAGGTAAGATTGAGACGATAATATTTCCCGTGTCGTATTAATCATCTTCGTTTTCCCGGGTATCGGTGGCGATGGTTGCCATGACGTAGCTGGGCTGTGTCATAAACATGATGATGATGCTGATGCCTTCACATGTAACGTTCATGTTGGCCCCTCAGTCATAAACCTCGAAGTCATGAGGCTCCTGCTGGTCCTCACTGGGACCCAGGGGCCAACATGAACGTTGCACGTGAAGGCATCATCATCATGTTTATGACACAGCCCAGCTACGTCACGGCAACGATCGCCAAGGATACCCGGGAAAACGAAGATGATTAATACAACAGGGGAAATATGATGGATTCAATCTAACCTGTAGAAAAGACGCTGAGTTTACGCCGATTTCTATTCTCAGCCGTTAGCGTGGAGCCCCTGATGTGTTCACCGAGGGTGGGATTTCTCAGCTCTCTCCCGTCTATAGTGCTCATTTGCTACCAGAGCGTCTTCCGACACGTTCACAGCGCCCTGAAGCGGTCACGCAGGTTGGACCTACAACATTTTGAGGAAACATTTGCATAACCTGAGACGCCTTTTTGTTCTTCGACCTTGGTTGCTTCACCGTTACTTACTTACTTCATTCCTCGCCGAGCAACTTGAACGCCACAGCCCGGACTCCTGCTTCCGTGTTTACACGCGTCCCGGCCGATGCCAACTCAAGCTAATGCTAACTTACTCAGTCGCTAACCTACGTTAGCGCGCAAGTAAGCGGCGAGGAGTTTGCGCGGCGTGTCGACATTAATCACGAGCTTCGCTTCCACCGATCCAACAAGCAACACTCCGCCTGTACGTAGTGACGGAGGGGGAGAACTAGCATAGCACGTCCGAGCGACGGCAACACCATTCGGGACAAAAAACTACCGCGAAGCCGTGGGAAGCTTGGATGGTCTTCACGGAGCTCCTGCGACCTCCATCACTCCCAGAATCTTCTTCGAGCTCTCTTTGTTTTAGTTTTCCTCCTCTTCTTCCTTCCATTGAGGCTTCTTCCAGTGTGTCCGGGTAGTTGGTATCAGTTGTCGATGCTCAGCGCCACCTGGTGACCGGAGCGTGGATGGCAAAGGGCTCGTGCTCGTCTCACTATATTATTCCTCCATAAAAGTAATCAACCAAGACTTTATTTGTGTAGCATTTTGCATGCAAGCAATGTAATACAAAGTGGTTTAAAGAATAAAATCAAAACAAATGGATTTAAAAAATCAATAAAACGAATAAAAAGCTCAATAGCAATGACTCCCTGTTTGGCAGCTGCGTGGGTGAATCCATGGCTCCCAGCTTACATCAGGCATCATGAATGATGGTAGGAATATGAGCGGATTGCTCCAGCAGCACTCTGGGAAAGCGGTCTGGCATCCTGCCGCCGCAGCAGTCGGCCCTCCTCCACACACACACACACCTCCCACACACGCCTGCCTGTCAGCAAACGTGTCGAATTCTGGTCCGCGCCATGAGCCCCGCCCTCCTCAGGTCACCGCGGGAGACGAGCCCCGCCCTCCTCAGGTCACCGCGGGACACGAGCCCCGCCCTCCTCAGGTCACCGCAGCGGAGGGGACACGAGCCCCGCCCTCCTCAGGTCACCGCGGGACACGAGCCCCGCCCTCCTCAGATCACCGCGGGAGACGAGCCCCGCCCTCCTCAGGTCACCCGCCCTCCTCAGGTCACCGCGGCGGAGGGGACATGAGCCCCGCCCTCCTCAGGTCACCGCGGCGGAGGGGAGACGAGCCCCGCCCTCCTCAGGTCACCGCGGGAGACGAGCCCCGCCCTCCTGAGGTCACCGCGGCGGAGGGGACACGTGACCACAGCTCAGGGTTCGCTGTCGTATGGGTTTTACGTGCTATTCTGTCATTATTATCTGTAAATTTTGGTGGGATTTATGCCCGTCTGCCATCTTTGTCAGGTCGGTCCGGTCGGTCCCTCCTGCAGGACGCTTCCATCCTCCTGACGTTTAGTCTCCTTTTCTTCCCTCCTAAACGGGTTTTTCAGTGTTTTTCCTCATTAACATCGAAGGTCAAAGGTCAGAGCTTGTCGCTCACTATCCAAATTGTAAAACCGTCTGAGACAATCTAGTTTGTGTGTTTGTGATGTGCCGCAGCAATGATCTCTATGACCTCTATGAGCTTTAATATAAAAGGTAAAGTCAGCGCTCGGTGCTCCAGCTGCTGTAATAGCGCTCCGACACCTCTAGGTGTCAGTGTTGCTCCACACACAGTCTCCAAGGTGCTGATGATGGTGGTGGTGACGCTGATGACGAAGGTGGTGGTGGCAGGAAAGCCCACGCAGACACAAGGAACAACCCCACCGACCCACTCTGCTTTGGTGCTGCAGGATTGCTATGCTAGCTGGTGCAATAACGTCTTATTGTGCACTTGTGTCCATATAGAGGAGCCATGATGGGGTTAAGACATAAATAGGCGGTGGACACATAATACACTAAAAGTCATAATACAATATGCTTTAACGTGATTTTTGGTCGGGCCTGCAAATACACACATTTAAAAGGAATGTGGGAAAACATCACACTGATTTACAAAAGATTATAAGCACGCGCATGTCAGCAGATATTTGTGAATCCTGCGCCGGCCATGTCCGTTGTGCTTTTCAAAATAAGAGCACACTCAGTGATGGCCAACGCGTGTTCACGCTTTTATCATGACACAGTGAGCATCAGCAATTTATATGTAAATGCAGGACAACCTGTCCGTATCTAGAGATCAGCAACTACCTATATTACCTTTTGTAAACTTTTTGAGATTTGGATCGGCCCAAGTATTGCAATTATTGCAATACCAACGAAGACGGAGGCCCCGTTCACCAACGTCAGAGAACTCTAATAACTGTGTAACATTCATTCTCATTAGCCACGTGAATAGGTTATTAGGAATATAATATTTTTCAGAGTACAAGCAAAGTCCTTCATATTTTGTGCATAATACAGTATATACTTATATACACAGTACTACAATTTTAATACTAAAATATAGCCAGTGAATACATACCATTTCTTAAATATTGCTCATTTTGCACTTTTAAAATAAAAAAAAGAACATTGATGGAATCTGGATGCTCCATTTTACAAGAAAAGACGACAGTTTACACAGAAACAAATGCAGTTGAATTGAATGAACAAAACTTAACAGGTTACACAACCTTAGATGAAACGTAAAGGAGCAGACACAAAATCAGAGGAAAATATAACAAACACTGAAAAAGTATGAAAACCTCGGCCCAGACAGAAGAAGAAGAGGAAGAAGAAGGAGGGAGAAAACGGAAAAGTAGAGCAGATGCAGTGATGAATGAGAAAAAAGAAGAGCGTTGGTAGAGAGAGCAGAAGAGTCAGATCAAATCCAACCCAATTTCTTGGAAACAAAATTATGTATTTTTGTCGTCAACCTGCAGCTGGAACCGCCTGGGTTCCTCAGACAAACAGCCGATGGGATTTTTCCATCGGATTGTTGAAAATAGCAGGAAATAAATCCTCTGGCAGTCAAGACCTAATGACATTCAGCAAGGTCATCTTCATTAACGAGCTTTTGTAGTTTATGAAGCATACGTGACAACGTGACACGTGATGTCAAAGGCCGCTGCTGAGCTACCAACAAACTGCACTACAATGTCATCAGCTCCCTACTTTGGTGGCCCACTAGCAACCGCACGCTACAAGACAGCTAACCAAACACTGAGCCCAAAACTCACTGACTCCCGGACGAGAGGACCGCTAATGTGCTAATATGCTAACATGCTAATATGAGAGCTTGCTCCTGTGGCGGTGTATTGAAGCCCAAAACTAACTCTCATGAGATTGTCTGTGACAGCTCGTGTATGTTATGGTCCACTGATGTGCTAAGAGCTAATGTTGCTACATGCTCCTTGGTCGTCTCTTTTGCCACCTCAACCGCATCAGAAGCTGCACACCACATCGTTTGACTTGACCATCATGCATTGTGGCGCTGGCCCAGCTGCAAGAGAGGAGTCGCCGTCGCTGTTAGCTGATGTGATATTTCTGGAACTAAACCTGCGGGAAATGTGTGTCGTCGTTAAGGTCCTGTAGTAGCTGAACACAGGGCGGCTGGGAACAGCGAGATGAATCAAGCGCTCGGCAAGCTGCTTTTCTTACAAGTTTAAACTCCTCCCCCTCTAAGTGGCCAATGCATCCTCATCACACATTCATGTCATGGTGGAGACCCTGCGCTCATATACACCAAAAACAATCCCATCACCCTTTTTTGCACTGAGAGGAAGAGAAGTCGTCCGGCTCTGCAAATGTGTGTGGTTGCTAACATTAGCTTGCTGAGGGGGCAGCGCTCCTGCTGCTTAAACAGATCAAGATTGTTTTGTTTTTAATTGCCAGGTTCCCATTGAGCTTCTGCAGAGAGAAGTTATGTCAACTCAGCTGTTAGTCAAAACATGACCGACTGCATGTAAATGGGAATTTTTGTGGCATAATCATTTTCCTTTGCTGTGTAAATAGTCGGCATATTGTCTTTTGCAGAATGGTGGCAGCATGTAAACGCCATCTTCCACTCTGCACTGGTTTTTATAATAAAACCCTTTAAGTACCTTTTGCCTCGCAAACCTCCTGCAGATGAGGAAAATCCACATTTTCCACCCCTGGCGAGCTCCTCCATGGCCGCCGCTGAGAGGAGCTGCCAAGTGTTTGGTTGTTTTGGATTTCCTGCACAGCTGGACCTCCGCTTGTGCCACAGGAAATGACTGCGTTTCTACAAGCAGAAGGAATGTAGCACATGAGGTCACCAGCGTCCCACTCAGCAGCAAATGTTCCCCATACAACGCCGGGGAATGCAGCATCACCAGGGCCAGACCCTGAATGCAGCATCACCAGGACAGGCCGTGAATGCAGCATCACCAGGGCCAGACCCTGAATGCAGCATTGCCGGTACTGACCCTGAATGCAGCATCACCAGGACAGGCCGTGAATGCAGCATCACCAGGGCCAGACCGTGAATGCAGCATCACCAGGGCCAGACCGTGAATGCAGCATCACCAGGGCCAGACCGTGAATGCAGCATCACCAGGGCCAGACCCTGAATGCAGCATCACCAGGGCCAGACCGTGAATGCAGCATCACCAGGGCCAGACCGTGAATGCAGCATCACCAGGGCCAGACTGTGAATGCAGCATCACCAGGGCCAGACCCTGAATGCAGCATCGCCGGTACAGACCCTGAATGCAGCATCGCCGGTACAGACCCTGAATGCAGCATCGCCGGTACAGACCCTGAATGCAGCATCGCCGGTACAGACCCTGAATGCAGCATCGGCGGTGCACTCATGTCATGATCACCAT
>CAAKHG010039534.1:0-13053 GCA_901007715.1 Dactylopterus volitans | reverse complement strand
TCGTAATAAAACTTAACGCAATAAAACTGAAGCAAAAGCGTATTATTATTATCTAAACAATGCAAAAACTCCAAAGATAAATACTTTTATTTGTGGTAGTTTCATCCTTTTTTTTTCCATTAGTGACGGGTCAGTGTCTTTACAGTGCGGTCGTCCTCCCCATCCTGCCGTGCGATTGGTCCGGCTGAGGGGGGGGGGCGGTGGATGATTGACAGAGGGTCATGCGGTCCACTTCCTGTCCGCTGGGAAAGACAAACACAGTTCGGCGAGGGGGGGTTTGGGCGGGGGGACAGCCGCAAAGCAAACAGGGCGTCCGGAGCGCAGGAGAATGTGGATGCCTTCTCCTCTCTCGGCCTCTAATAGCCACTCATTAACGCCTGCAGGTCGGAGCCGGCGATAATTTATTTGAGCGCGGCGCCGCCGCTGCGTTAGAGCGGCCGCCGTCTTTCCAGGGGAACTAACAGCAAACGGCAGGGAGGGAAAGACGGAAGACCACGTGGATCCTCTCCGTTATTTATCGCGGGACGTTGGCTCGCATTAAGAGGCATCGATCTTAAGTCATATGTGTACCAGATGCGCCATAGTGTCATGACATTTTTTTTTTTTTTAAACAATTTTTTTTTGCTCATGAGACGACGAGGTGACACCGTCGGTGAAAGTATCCACATGTCAACGCGAAAAAAATGAAAAATATTATTTTTAGATCCATCGTGTGAGCCTTCAGGTTTCGGGATTTTGGTGGGACGCGAGGAAAACGTTACAATCACGACGGCCAAATATAAATATATTTCATTTCTTCACGTTAAATAGTCAAATGAACACCATCAATACACTTTGAATTAGCATGCCAGCTTATAAGTACAGTAGCATCTTTAGAAGCTAGCAGTATGTGCAAAATTTAGCATGCAGCTTTATTAGTATTCTATTTGCATAGATTTTGCATAGATTCATGGTGGTCTAAATGGTATTTTGGGGGTGAAGCTGAACAAAATCTGGTCAAATTTGAAGATTGTCAAATACATAGCATGTTAGGCAGCTAATATTATTAACGAATATGTGCTACATTTAGCATGTGAGGTTAATAGCATTCCACATCCATAGATTTTTTTTATTTTGAGACATTATTTTGAGCAGGGGCTTTTTGTCAAGTATGAAAGATTATTAGCATTTCAGCTTTCTGTTAGCATTCATGTAAAAATACATCTGAGGAATCATTGTGGTCTAAACTCTATTTTGGAGGTGAACGGTGAACAAAATCTGGCCTAATATGAAGACTGTCAAAATAAACAAGAACTTCAGTCATCAGATGCACTAGCATATGAGCAAGCATGCTCGACAGTTAGCATGCTAGCTTATGAGCACCCTGTGTTCATGGACTTTCAGCAGTTGCTAAATGAACCATTATATAGTTCGAACGTAAAGTGGCTTTTTGTATCAATACTGATACTGAGTGTTGCGCTAATGATTTATGCAACATTTAGCATGCTAGCGTAGAAGCATTCTACATCTTTTTGTGAGCTATAAAGGGTTATTATTAGCATTTTTACCTGCTAATATTAGCATTACATCTGAGAGTACGTCTGAGGCGAACAGAATTAGATAACAGGGATAATTTCGGTGACTTGTTCTGGCGGCTGATCGAAAAAATTCGAATGTTAGCGTTTGGATTATTCCTCATCTAATTTTTATGCTAATGTCCTCAGTATTTTTGAGGCATGCCATCTTTGTTTTTGTTTTTTTAAAGCGTGAGAATGCGAGCTGAGGGAAGGCCGCGTCCAACGTGTTAAAATTAGAAAAGCACCTTTTAAAGGAGAAAGAGGAATGTTAATGCGTTTCCCCGCTGCGTTTTACGGTTACTCATTAACAACTATTGGCGCGAGGTGAGGGCCGGGGTAGCGGTCACACCACAGTAAACACACACCTCAGCAAACACAAGCAAAAAAAAAAAAGAAACCCACCCGCTGGCAAAACACACAATAGCTGCAGAGCTTAAAACAGATTCCAGTGTGGGAAAGTCATTGTTTTTTTTTTCGCTTAACGAGTGTCTTACACAATGTGACCTTTGACCCGCACGATCTGAAGTCTTGGTTGGGGGTTATTTTGTATTTTTTTTTTTTTGTCCTTACGACCTCGGCTAGGTTATGTCACACGTAATTAGCAGGAGGGTTGGAGGGTTGGGAGCGTTTGAAGGCTGCTGCTAACTTTTTTTTTTTTAAAGTTGATTTTAGGTGCCTTCAAAACCGGGAGGGATGTTTGGGACTTGAGCCCGAAAGTTTGTCATCTCGATTCACGATAAGGAAAGTCTGACATGTTTAAACTGAAACTTTTTTTTTTTTAAGAAACACTATAATTTGTGCAAAAAAATTACAGATGATATTGACTGATAGTGTTAAACAGTTAAACTAAAAATATCAAATTCAGGTCATGTTTTTTTTTTTTTTTTTTAAATCATCTCAAGTGTTTCATGGCAGATTATTGAGCTCTACTTTGTTCAGAATCATCCAAAAAAAAATTCGGAATTTCAAATATTGACAATAAAAAGTCATTTGTATCCTTCCAGATATATGATATTATGTGACATTTATTCAAAAATTTATTTATTTTATTTTATTATTTTAACTGTTCGCACTTCTCCCTTGGAACACTAAAGGGCTCTTAAGTGCAAAAAAAAAAAAATCTCTTAATTCAGCTGAATCAAGACTTTTTTAGGCAAATCTTTGCACATGAGACAAACATAGAATTCAATGGTTGACAAAAGAAACCAAAAAAAAACCCCAAATCTGATGAATCTGCGACGCTTCTGTGGGGGCAGAAGAGGAACAAGAGGGACTCTGAGCGCCATGACGAGGCGTCCCGTCCTCTCGCTATCAAACATCTGGTCTCATGCAGCTCTTCCTGCGCATAAACATCATCCCCATCTGCTTATCGTGGTCTCTTCCTCTCCGTGCGTCTGCCTCGATCGTCCCTTTCCTCCGGCCCGTCTAATCAGCTGCCCATTGTGTGGAGGACGAGGCAAAACAGCGGAGGCTCACCTGCCAAACATGGAGTGGGGTGGGGGGGGGGAATGGGGGGGGGGGGGGGGTCCAGGAAGAGGCCGGGGCCAGCGGAAAAAAAAATCTTGAGATAAAACATGTTTAGATAAAAGTTAGCGAGAGTTTTTGGGCGAGAGACGCACACGAGGGCGCGCAAAACCACCTGCTGCAGCCCAGCCGCAGTCGGTTTTATTTTTTTTGCGTTAGTCCAGCCGTCGCCATTGGTGTTTTTTGTTTTTTTTTCCCTTCATTAGTAGTGACAATTTATGAAACGGTGAGGTTACGCGCGTTATTAAGCAGGCTCACTTTAGTTTGGTTTCATTTCGTTCGTTCGTCGTATTAAATCTGCCCTCTTTGTCCCGGTAAACGCTCCAAAAAAGAGCATCTAACAAGACAAAAAAACAAGCAAACAAACTAAAAATATATAGAAATTCAGTTTATCTCAACATATGTGGTTTTTTTAATCCAGATTTTATATCAGATTTAACCATCCAGGGGCCCCGGGACCCAACTGGGTCCTTTAAGCCACTTTTTAAAAAAATTTTTGATAGTCAATATTTTTGCCTCCGTCAATGCTCATGATTTTCCAAAAGTCGATGGTTTGGATCGAGGTCAAAAACTGCAACCTCGCTTCCCATCACGCCCTCACACACGGGAGTCGGCCCAAAGCGGGGCCCCATTGGTGCCCATTCAAGCCACATTTTTTTGGGATTTCCTGAAATTACATATTTAACCACTAGTTGGCAGCAGAGCAAAAGTTGGGGTCTAAAATGTGAGTTGTTTTTTTTTTTATATAAACCTGTACTGCTCAAAAAGCAGTGTCGGATCAAAACCAATGTTATAATATATTGGCATAAACAAGGCACCGTAAACGTTTCATTATATTTTGTGGTTTTGTTGTTTAGATAGGGGGCGCTATCATGACAAAAAATGGCATAAAAATGGGGCCAAGCTGATTAAAAGATTTAAGCTTTGAAAGTAGAAAAAAAAATATTTATAGAATATACATATGATTTTTATAGCACTTTCTCTGAGGGGACCCATTTGGGTCCAAAGGGTCCTGGTGTTTCTGGGTACCGCGGAGGGATGTTTTCTTACCATAATGCTATTAATTATTTTTTTTAGAAATGTAATATCAGATGAGATTCTTTTGCGAATGTGTTGATGTTGCTCCATAAACCGACCGCTTGCACAGAAACGCAGTGTTCCCTCGGTCTGGTCCTGAATCTGGGCTTCATAGTGACTCTCCTCTTTTTTTTCCTTTTCTGGATGCTGATTGGTAATGTTTTGTTTTTTTTTCCTTCTTTAATCCCATATATTAATCTGCGACTCACGACGTGACGAGTACATGCGCGATTCCCCCCTGTAAAGCGTTTCTGAACAAGCAGCAGTTTTTTGTTTTTTTTTTATTCGGCATTTCGCGCCGCGCGAGCAGAGACAATAGTTCCCAGAGATGAATTACTGTGGCCGCCAGTCGCCGTAATCTTTGTGGATTGTGGGGGATTAACTCCCCCGGTCGGATGCAGGTCTGACGGACAGACCCCCTCCCCCTCACCTCCCTCACTCCACCCGCCCCGTCGTCAGCTGCCTGTTGCAGAAACGGCTCAATGATTAGTTTTTGGGGCATTTTTTTTCTGGTCTCGAACGTGTGGCGGCACGGCCGCGGCAGAGCAGTCGACACCTTCCATGGCCGCGTTTCAACACCACCCGACCCCCTCCGCTGCCTTCGAGGACTCTCATGCTCCGCCCCCCACCCCCCACGCCCCTCACACACCCCCGCCGTCTGGCTCGTCCCCTCAGCGTGATCTAATCACGTGGCGGACCGCGACCGCGGAGGAAAAAGGAGGGAGCGAAGACAGGCGCAAAAGACAACATGGCCGCCGCGTCCTCCGCAGCGCGGTTCCCGCCAGACCACAACAGCTAACGGTTCCTCCAATGCTAATAAAAACAAGCTCGCCGCGGTCCAGAACGCGACCTCGGGCCGCGGCCGCGCCGATCGCCAGACCGTGAAACTGCTCCAAATGCAAAAAACCCCGCCGGGCTGATCGGGACCAGATTGTCGATCCGTCAGTCACAACGGGGAGCGGCTGACCGGGCAGGGGCCGGTCCTGATTGGAGGGCTGAAATTATCTTTTTTTTGTTTTTGTTTTTTTTTAGCGGCGGCGCCATGTGTGGCCCGGGGGGGTGGGGAGGGTCGCGCGGTCAGCTGGGCCAATCAGTGAAGCTGCTTCCAGGTGAAAGGCCTGCGTGAGCGGCTAAAGCGGGAGGCCAGAACGTTCAGCAGCTTTCAAGCTCCGCTGCTTTTTGTGCCGCCGGGCCCTGATTAGATTTAGATTTTGGTGGTCAGAGGTCAGAGGTCAGAGGTCAGCGTCACTGTGACTTTTGGTATGTCACTGGTTCGTGAATGCGATATCTCATATCGATGATCGCGGTATCTGAGGAGCTCATATGTGGCGCAGATCCAAACTTGAGGATAAACAGATTGGATTTTGGTGGTGAAAAAGGTCAAAGGTCACCGGAGCTTACAAATCATGTTGGTATAACTCTCCAGGAAGCACGCTGATTATGGCCAACTTCCATACAAATGTCTGAAAGGATAGACCGATGTAACATGACATAGGTGATGATGATTAGGTTTTGAAGGTCAAAGGTCAATGTCAGAGGACCTTTTACATCATGTTTGGCATCATGACATTTTGAATCTAAAAGGTCAAAGGGCAACTTTTTTAAAGATTCAGACGATTCTCGTGAATGTTTATGTCTGAGGGGGCATTTCTTCATGATTGGTGCAAATGTAGATGTTAGCTCAAATACTGATTGATGAGAGTTTGGTGGTGAAAAGGTCAAAGGTCAGGGTCACAACCCCTTACAAATCACGCCTGGCAATGATAGCGATTATGACTGCCTTCCATACGAATGTGTAATAGGATAAAGTGATGTGACTTAGTGACATGTTTACCCTTAAAGGTCAAAGGGCAACTTTTTTTGGGATCCCTGAAGGGAATTTCCTCCAGCCTGGCACACAATTCCAGTTTAAAGGCCGATTTTTAATTTTCAAAGGTCAGGGTCACTGTGACATCACAAAGCGCATATCTGGGCATACGTCGTACGCCGATTCTGATTTTATTTCCGAATAAATTCCAAACAGAATGACTTTTTCTTTTTACTTTTAAAATTATACGTGTATTATGAACAGACACGGACGTTGACCGCAACTTTACTGGTCCTCGAGAGGGAAACAATAACCGGGCGGGAATTCTGGTTCTCACAAGCAGCATTATTTGAACTTTTATTTGCATTCATGTGGTCCTCTTTTTTTTTTTTAATGTGCTCTTCAACTCTTCATCACAAAACAAAACCAAAAACAACAACAACCAAAAAACAAAAACCGACCCAGTTCAATCCCGGGCAAGTGTGTGGAAGTCAAGAGGCGGATGGAACCGTGGAAGCAGAGTTTCTGCTGAGCTTGTGGGAGGATCAAAAAGAACAACAGAGATCCGTATCACGGGAGGGATGCAACAGTGGTCTTCTGTGTGTGTGTGTGTGTGTGTATGCGCATGTTCATGTCATGCGGAACAGTATATTTTTCTTTCGCCGTTATCGCGGATCCTGTGCAGGCGGGCCATCTGAGCCCCGGATAGCCGCCGGCAGCTTGGCCGATAAGAGCCCCGGCGTAAATGGCCACACATTCGGCGCTGGTGCAGCTGCGGCCTCGCCGGCGGCGCGCTGACCTCGCCGGCGGCGCACCGACCTTTGCCTTCAAGTGGACCCCAACGCGCGGGCAATGCCGGCGGCTGGGCGCGGCGCGGCGCGCTGAAAGAACCTCGCGTTGACAGAACGGTCGAAGGCTTTTCCCGTATCTATGCGCTTCTCTATTGAAGATCTTAAGTCTGGAGGAGATAAGGCGAGAGGGCGGAGCTGGAGCCTGAAGAATCGGGCCAATAAATCTCCATGAGCTGAATTAAGCGGTGTGTTTTCATCCCCCCCTCCCCCCTTTCTTCCGCCCCCCCTCAGGCTTGCACATGCAGGGACTTGACTCGAACCCACACTTTGATCACGGCGGCTGACTTCAGCGCGGTCGCGCACCTCGCCGTCTGAGGGTCATCCCGCGCCCGCGAAAGCCGCGGCGGCGCGTGTGTTTGCGTGCGAGCCTCGTTAAAAGAAAAAAAAAGTTCAGTTGGCAAGACACGTGAAGCCGCGGTTCCCGCCGGAGCGGCTTCCTCTCGGAGCCGATCAGGATCCACGTCGCCTTTCCGACCCCCCGCGCGGTTGAATATTTGAGCTTAGCTGCGGAGTATCATGCTCGACGTTCCGCGGGGGAGACGCGTCGCTTTTCTTCCCTCGCGTTCCGTGAAAACTGTGTTTTTTTTCCCCCGGAGAGGGCGAAGCTAGTTTGGAGGCCGATCGCGGAGCACAATTCCGCACAAATAAGCAAGAAGCTGGGAGCCCTCAGCGCCCAGACACTGAGAAGTCGGAAAATTAATTATACTTTATTCCTACGCACGCACACACACACACACACACACACACAAAAAAGATTTTAGATGACGACAAAACGGGAGCATGGAATCTTCATCTTACTCTGCCTGGGTCGTTTCATCAAAGGCGCCATTCGTACAAGTGAGAGAAAGCTAATGCTAATGCTACCAGCAGCACTCCAAGCTAATCACTAATGAGGAGGCAGCGTATTGCAAAAAAGACCAGGTATTGTCCCCGAGTCTTGCAAACAAGACGATGCTAACTTCCTTAGCATGTGCTGGAAGTTGTTTGAGGTTGTTTTATGTCACCTACGATCACGAGCTTTGTGCAACGAGCAAAAAATAATAATAAAAGAAAGAAATGTCAGAAATGAGTTTCCTTTGTCGGGTTGCTTAAAGATGAGGCGAGGAATGAAAAAAAAATGCTGCTGCGACTCGCTGTTGCCTCTCCGGGTGTGGAATGGTATTGCAAGATTGGGCGGCCCGACGCTAGCTAGTTATTTTTTGATAGTTTTTTTGTGATTTTTTTTTTCAAATGTTCTGAATTAAAATACTTACATAAAACTCCTTTAAGTGCTGACATTGCCAAAACATTCACATAAAACAAAAAACAAAAAAAAACAATAATACCACCAGCAAAAGTTGAACCGCGAGACTGGATGCTGCTTGTAAAATAAACAAGTCGTCCATAATGTTTTATTCAAAACTTATTTGCGGTTGCAGCTAAATACATAAACACGACCTCTAGCAGACTGGGGGGGGCGGGGGGGGGGGGGGGCTCCGACTCGTTAACCATCAATATTCATGCATTTCTGCTCCTCCAGCCGCGAGCGTTTGGACCGCTGCCGGCCTCATCTGCCGGCGATTACGCGACGCGCCGAGGCCGCCTGTGATCATCCGACGGCATTCCTCCGCCCTTTGATCGCGAGGCGCCCTCTGTTTTGTCTGTCATAATGAAATACGGAACACACAGGACGCTCGGACACACGCGCACACACACACACCGAAAATATCAACTATCAGCCTCTGATATATCGAGGGAAAAAAAAATACGCGGATCATACGGTCCTCCCCCCGCCGCTGCACGCCAAGTTCTCGCATGCAGCGTGCGGATCATTTTCACACCACCTGAGGCGGATCGGGGAGCCGGTCGGACACCCAACACCTGCAACTGCATACGCCCGCCCTCGCAGGACTTTAAAGGGCTACGGAAGCCCGGCATTGTGTTGTTTGGGCGTCATTAGCGTTAGCTTTAGTCTCTATATGACATTTTTAATAGATTCTTCAAACCCAGGGACTTAAACACCAGGTCAGACATCTGACCCGGCGAGCAGCAGTTTTTGCTGTGAGAGGCGCGGCGGCAGAAGGAGCCGGAGCGAAGCCGAGACCCGCGCTCTGTTGTAATCGCGTGGTGTAAACTGTGAATCATTGGTGTGAGTGTGTGTGTGTGTGTGCGTGTGCGTGTGCGTGTGCGTGTGTGTGTGCGGCGTCTGCAAGGCGTCGTCTCTCTGGATTACAGAGTTCTTGGCTCTGCGCGTTCTTCTTCTTTGTAGTGTTTGCCTGCAGTAGGACCAAAGCGTAAGACTACGCTTTAAAAATTTGGTGATTGGCCAAATTTTTCTAAAAATAACACAAATAAAAGGCGCAACTCAGCTTCCAAATAGGGTTGGAAGGCTTCAAAATGGAAATCAAAACAGAATTTGATGATTTGCAACAGATTGAAATCCCACATTTTAATAAAAAAAATGACAAAGATAATATGTCAAATGTTGAAAATGAGAAATTTCTTTCTATTATTTTTCTGTAATTTATAAAACGATGCCAGCAACATGATTCAAAAACAGCGCAGAGGGGGTCATGTTTACCACTCATGCGCATCTCTTCTTCTTCTTCTTATTCTTCTGACGACGACACTCTTAAGCGTTTGTGATTGCCACAAGTTTGGAAGTGGCTAATGTTCCCGTTCCTGCCTGGCGTCGGCCGGAATTTGGCCGGAATTTCCTGCCTCAGCACCTTTTTTTTTCGATTAGGCTTGTCAGAGTTTTGCATGTCACCCGATTCCCGTTCAGCGTCCCGACATTTTCGGAAACGCGGATGTAGCTGAACTGATGCCGAGCGAAGGCAGGTTCCCGACAATTCCACTCACTGGTTCTCGCGTTTAAAGCCTCCCCACCCCCCCAACCCCCCGGTGCTGTTATACCTGCTCCCACTGCCTTTAATTTAGAAGACACACACGCCCACCTGCAGGAAGCACACACCCCTCTGTGGAACACACACCTGTGCACAAGCACAAACTAAAAAGGCTTTCAAGGTTCAATTCTTTCTCTCTCTCACACACACACACACACATTTCATTTGCCTGAGGTAAACGCACGTTTACTGTCGCAGGAGCCCGGGGAGGAGCTGTTAACGTCTTCTCCCTCTTCCCTGCCTGTTGGTCTTGCACATTCCTTCAAGGCTGACCTTTCACCTTTCACCCCGCCTCGGAAGCCAAACTGGGCCGCCGCCGCCTCACGACCCCGCCCGGGTTGTGCGTCGAAGGAGGCGACTCGCTTTTAACGGGATTACGTCGTGCGCCCGAGGGGCCCGCGTGGGTGATGCGCTGCTGCGGGCGCGGAGGCGGCGGCGGCTGCTTGGATCATCATAATCTGTCGATGATCCAAAGAGATGAAATAAATCCACCAAGCAATCAAACGTGTGCAAATCAAGCAGGAGCTCCCAAACACTGCGGAGATGCTGCACACGCTCGTGATTGATTTGGTGCCTTAATGCAAAAAGAGTCGGCCCGTTAGAGCCCGCTCCTCCTCCCGCTCCTCCTGCCGATGTTTGGCCGGCAGATCCACTCCGGCGCCCCTCGCACAACCTGCTCGGCCCACCGGCGGCATCGCGTCGCGTCGCCCACCCGTTGACTTCGAGTTAGAAGCGAAAGGTGAAATCCCGGCTCGCAGTCGAATCTATATTTCTTTTCCCGCCCTGTTGCTCGCCCCTTCGCCATAAACCTTTGCGTATTTCTAACCTTATTGCAGTCAAATGAGAGAAAAGTGTCCCCAGAATGAGTCTGCAGGACACACACATGCTGTCTGAGCTGATTCGAAATGAAAACCAGCTGAATAAATCAGTAAATTTTTTTTTTGTTTGCGTGAATCCCCCCGCCCCCGGCGATCGCGGTGCGGCCATGTTAGCAGCGCCAGGGTGGAGGAACGGGGTGAGGGGGAGGTGGGGTGGAGGGGGAGGTGGGGTTCCCCGTCTGGAGGCTGTAAGTCAGAGAGGAGCCGCCTGCACCGGCATGTCAGCTATGTGTAACCAGACTGGCTGCGGGCCAAAGTGACCGGACGGCAGCTCAGGCGTGCGTGCGTGCGTGCGTGCGTGTGTGTGTGTGTGTGTGTGCGTGTGCGTGTGTGCATGTTTGCCTTGTGGTTTAACTGTGGTACAGAAATGCGGTTTTCTGAATGAGTGTGTGACACAGTTTGTCAGGGCTGATTTCACACAGTCCCACCCACTTCATCCTCGGTTCTGCTCAAGCGAGCGAGCGTGTATGTGTGCGTGCGTGTGTGTGTAATTATAGTTCGCTAACCATTGATAATGCAGCAGAGCAAACAACATGTGAGATTTTCTACTTTTACAGCCTCATAATGAGCGGACACGTTTAATTAAAATGAAGGGATGACACACGCCATCCATCGAATTCACGTCCTCGCGCTTGCCCAGGTTGACCGTTGAGATGAGGTTGATGCTTGCAGCCACCCTTGTCCCCCCGGCGGGAGGTCGAAATCACTCACCGTCAATCGGGGCCTCCTGATCCGCGGATCCACGCACGCTCACCCGAGCGCGCTCGCGTGCGTTTGCGCGCCGTTTTCAGACAGGCTGCCTTCCGGCTTTCTGATCGTCTTTGTCCTGTCTTCCTCTCTGCAAACAAAGAGGCAATCAAAGGTTGGACTCAGGTGTTTAGCCCATCCTGGTTTCTAAAAAAAAAAAAAAAAAAAAAAAAAGATGAAGAAGAAGAAGGGAAAAACCGGGATAAAAGCATATCTGGCAGCTATTACGCCAAACACCAGCAGTGTGATGTAAACAAGCCCAGCGCTCTCCTGCACCTGTGCCAGCGCGCCCTCCAGCCAGCCTGACTAACAGAGCCTGGAATGAGGCTCACCAGCGTGCGGTGCGAACGCCGTCTCCAGTGTCCTCACCTGTATCATCTAAATTTTTGGGGTTAGATTTTGATCTTTCGAGATAATGTATTCTGATCAGGTTTCGGCGCCGCTGGCCCGTTGCCTGCCCTCCCTCGGCGGGTCGATCCGAGCCGATGGCGGCCCGCGGGCGCGTGTTTGCAGTTTTCTGGTAGGCGACATCATATGAAAGGAGGCAGAGAGGAGTTAAAGGATAAAGAGATTTTTCTGAGCGTATAAAAATAATTACCGCCCCGAGCGCTACGCAGCGCGTATTTCTGTCTTTGCCCTCCATCTGGCAGCGCGCTGGACGGCCCAGCGAAGCGAAGACAGAGGCGCTCCTGCTTATCTCTGCAGTGTGTGTGTGTGAGTGTGTGTGTGTGTGTGTGTTTTGGATGTAATTTAAAGGACAAGATGGACGGTGGTTTTTTTGGCCGCCCGTGTTTATTTTCAGTGCCTTCTCCTAACCCCGCTGGTTTTAAATTAGAGCGTGTCTTGCTAAAAAATCTCCCAACTATTCCACATGTTGATCCCAGTGTGTGTGTGTGCATGTGTGTGTGTGTGTGTGTGGAGGTTAGGCCTGATTTAGTGCAGACGTAGCGTGGATTTCACCCCGCAGCTGAACCTACTTTACTGACGGCAGCTGGGCGAGCTGTTTTATGAACTTCATGTATTATGTTAAAAAAAAAAAAAAAAATCATAAACCCTCCATCCAGTCGGGAACAAGGGCCGGCAAGTAGCTGCAAACAGCAGGTTCTTACGCTTGTAATTGTCGCTCCCTGCACGGTAATGGCTTCCAGTTGCCGGGGATATAAGGAGCCCGTAGCGCCGCGCGCTGAAAACACGAGTGAAGCTGATGCATTTAACAACCACGTAAAAGTCAGCCACTTGCCTCTGGACTCAATTTATTGTACAGTATGTTTTCGGAGTGTGTGTGTGTGTGTGTGTGTGTGCGTGTGCGTGTGCGTGCATTTCTCACATTATATTAGGTTATATTGAAAGCACATTGCAGAATGATTCAGTGTGGCAGCTGCAAGTCAAAGCATGTTTTTATTTATGTTGTTGTGAGCGAAACTGACGCGCTAAGAAATACGTAATTAAGTGAAATGAATAATCTGATCATCTTTTAATCTTGGCTACTACTTAAAGGTGCAATTTGTGAAACTGAACGCAAGCTAGCGCTAGTTTTACTGCTAGCGCTGAAGCTCGGTGTGAGTGTTAGCTACTGTTGAGTGAGTGTTGGTGTCGATGCCAGTACTCGTGTTAGTACTCTCACGAGGGCCTGTGCTAATGCCAGTGTGTGTTTCGCGAGTGCTCGAGCGAGTGCAAGGACGAGCGCTGGTGCCGGTGCAAGTGTAAGCGCTTGTGCTTGTACTCACG
>CAAKHG010039527.1:0-19762 GCA_901007715.1 Dactylopterus volitans | reverse complement strand
GAAATAACAGAAAACACTCATTAAAAAAAACGGCTGAACAGCCACCTCATAATGTGGCCGTTAAAGTTTACACACAGCAAAAAAATACGATGCTTCAATATACGAGCCGATTAACTTTCTGCAATTTTGGTATAAATGGGAAAAAAAAAAAACGTAATGAAAAATTGATTGTGGTAGTTGCCTCATCAACTGCTTCTCACTAAATTGTAACTTTTGAAACATGTCTATTAGAAATATATTTGTCATAGACAGGATGTGAAGAGACGCGGAATGACCTTGGGATTCGGCGAAAAAGCCCTCAAACTTGACAAAATAATACTGATCTATTAGCTAATAATGATCTGTTAGCTGATAACTGTCCACTGAGGTGAGTCATGGTGCTTTTCTGCTACATGGTACAGACTCCACTTTACCCTACTCCACTCTGCTCTACTCCACTCTACTCTACTCCACTCTACTCACCCTTTTTCCATAACAATAAAGTACCTTGTACCACTTTTCTAGTAGCTGCTCCCCTGGGGTGCCAAAAAAGGGGCGACCAGGTACTAATGAGGAACCAAAAGTTGACGTGGAACCACTGCAGGGCCCTGATTGGTCAGAGAGAATCACTGTGGCGTCATTGCGCCGTCAGTGCCCAGCACGCGCCAAAATAACCCCGAACGGCGCCAGCCCGCGCCGCCGTTTTTCAAACGACCAAACTATTGGTTTTGATGTTGAGCATCGGGAGCGCCGCTCCATCAAGATCACCGCTCACTGACCGCGACTCTGGCGTCGCTTTTCGTCCTGCTAACCTCGGCGGCAGAAATTGCAACAAACGCCCGGCTCTCCATGCCTGTAGGTGTCATGTAGCAGTGTGAGATAAATGTGTGTGAGCGACGCTGCCAGCGAGTGCCGGGCATAAATAAAAATTAAAAAAAACGCACAGTGGCGCTATTTTTAGGTCTGCGAGCTCCTCGTGCATCCGAGCACGAATGACCTTTATTGTCCTGCCATCACAATGTATTTTAATCTGTTTATATTTGGCTCGGCGGCCCGGCGGCGAAGCCTCTGGACGCGACCCGCAACTCCTGACCCGTTTGCTTCGGCGAGCACATGACGGCCCATCTCTGCCTGTTCCTGCCGCCGCTGTCCAAACCGCATATGACACGAGCGAGAATGGAAAGGCTTCCGGCGGCCGGCCCATTAGCCACATTTGTCTGTTTTTGTGTCTAGCTGCCAAAAGCCTGCTGTAAATGAGATTAGGGAAAAGTGAGCCGGGAGGACGTGTCTGACGAGTCTAGGCTGCATTTTTGGTTGTTTAAACCTAATAGGAGCAGTAATGCCGATACTTGCTGAATATGGATTAATCATTCATATTTGACTGCGTTGGTCTGCATACTCGCGCACACACGTGTGATTTTATTTATCTATTTTTTGTTGCTGTTGTACTTTATTAGTAGCCCTGGAATGATGTGCTGTTTATTGTGCTTTGCTGTTCTGCACAAATATCCAAAGATGGAGCGGTAAGTCTGCGCCGTCCCGACCACGTTATATTTAAAATTAAAAAAAAATCTATAAAAGGGAGAGCCGGTCCAACGGGGCAGTTCGAACTCGACAGTTGCCGTTGTGAAATCAGTGACCAGTGGAAATGGTCGAAGCGCCAGACATGCCGCTTTCTAACCGGCAGAACAGTGCAAACTGGTGTAAAAAGAACTAGCTTGAACTCTTGGTGTAGCTCAGCACAGCTCGGCAGCGCCGCGCGCTACACTCGCGCTACACTCGCGCTACACTCACGCTACACTCCCAATGCCGGCCATTCAAGTATGTCAACAACCCCTCTCAAACACGTTCAGTACAAATGCACCATGAGAGTTTATTGCAGGGCTGTTGCGTTATGCTAGGAGCAGTCCAAATTGATGCATCTAAGTTTTGCGTTACATTTTTAACACGTTTAGGAATAAATGAAAGCAGAAAGTAGCGAGCTATGAGGACGTGAGCCTCACCAAAACCGTTCCGGGTGAGGATGGATTAGCATGATGTTGGAGGGTTTTTTTTAGCCACCAAAGAAGAAGTAATTCTTCAACAACCAATCACCTCAGAGGAAAAAAAAACCCAACCGAAACTTTCCGTAGCCACGACAGGCCACATCACAGGACTGTGGCACTCGCGGACCAGCGACGTGACGCATTGGCTGATTGGACGGCTAAAAACTGCTGACCAATCAACAGAGGAGAAGATAATGACTGAGAGAAATCATTCACATTTAAATAGCCCTTATTACAAGCTTCAGTCTGATGAATAAAAGATTAATTGTGATGAATCATCAAATTCTGCAATTGATTTTTTAAATGTTTTTTTGTTGTTGTTTTTTTAATTGACCGCTAATTATGTTCTATGGCAAACACGAAGTGGTCTGACTGTGATGGCTGATGAGTGTATGTAGCCTGCTAAGTTAGCGATAAAGACAAAGCCAAATTAGAGTTCTCCGACGCTGAGAAGATGTTTGCTCTCTCTCTCGCCCGAGCTCCGTGTTGAGGACCGTAGCGTGACATAGCGACGTTATCCATCACGTTGGCTGACCTGGAACTCATGTGAGCGGCTCGTCCCGTCAGTCAGAGACGCGCCTCCTCGGGCCGAGCATGTCGGCCGAGCCTTTCGCCGCCGCCGCCACGGCGCTCCACAGCTCCCCTGACCGTCGGCCATCGAGGCTCTGCGAGTTGACAGGGTTCGACCGCAGGCAGGAGCAATCTTATTGGCTGCCGTGCCCCCCGCTGTCACTATGAAAGATGAAGCGGAGCTCTGCACACACACACACACACACACATGCGCGCTGCTCGACTGTCGCACAGCAACACAATACGAGCCTAATTAAAACATTGTCCTTAATGATGTAGCGATACTAATAAAATGTCCCGCTTCATTAGCCGGCTGTTGTGATACCCTCCCACCGTTCGGGAGATGGATGCTTCCCTCTAATGCTGGGCGACGTTAGCAGGTGGCCAGTCGCAAGGTGAGGCGGCGGTTCCTGCACGGCGATTGGTTCCGTTAGCGGGGCGGCATCTGCTCCTCCTAACTCCACCCTGGCAGCGCGGAGGCCGGCCTCCCCGCGCAAATGGTAATGAAATGTGACATATCCAGGGTGCACATAGCTCGCTAATCATCGGCACTAATCTGATCCATTGGATTAGAGGATGGGAATGCATGTAAGACACTGCTTACGGTGCATGTGTGCCGCCCTCTTTCCAGAAGTGAGCCATCTTTCAGTCTTCCCAGCACTCATCAGTGGGCTCTGCTGACAGTCTGTAGTGGCCATTTTGTTTTTTTGGGTGGTGTTTTTTTTTTTTTTTTTTTTTTTTTTCCTCCCTCCTTCTTCCCCGCTCGCTTCGTTCGGAAATTTCTTGGGATCGATCGGTGGTTCCAATTGTGACGGGGGGCTTCTTTGGTGCCCAGTCTGCACTTGTTGGTCGGTTCCTCCACCAGAAGGTGTTCTTGCTGTGATCATCATAATCTCCCTCCTTTCCTTCTGCGGGATTATCATGGCCAAGAAGCAGAGCAGCCTGTGACTGTTCCGCTGCTCGCCGCAGGCTGGTCTCTTTTTTTTTTTGTTTATTTTTGTTCCGGGTTTGATTTGGTGGAACCCAGAGAGCCCAAAATGCTGAACCAGAGCGCTGTGATGATCTTCACAGGGATATGTGGGGCGTTAGTGGTCATGGCGATGGCCTACTACGTCTACTGGTAAGTTGTGAGACCCTGGAGTGGCCTTTTGGCCCAGTGGCCGTCGGATGGGCCCAACTAAATCAGAGAATTTGGGGGGGGAAAGACATTTGTGTCAGCATGTTTCAGCCGTTCTCAGTGGCGAGTGCAGGGTGGACCTGAGTATGTACAGGTGATCTCCCTTCAGAACTAGGTGCCACAGTAGTGATTCCAGGTGCACCGTCATGGATGGCGAATACAAAAGCCATTAATTCAAACTTACATGAGAGAGCCGAGAGTGTGTGTGCGGCGTGTTCTCTTTATTTTATTTTATTTTTTTTTGGTTTAAACCAGTCTTGATGGTCAAGTTCTTCCAGCAAGTAATGGCAGTTTGTCTGCGGAGCTGGAACAGCTGTCCGGCCCTAAGCAGCTTTAACACAGTCGGTGACTAATCCTTCCAGCAGGTTGAGTTTGGTCATAAGTGGGGCCCCTCAGGGCGCCGGACAGTCAAACCCAATGATTGTTTCTCTAAGACTTGTCCAGTCAAACACGAGGTGTGTTTTTCCGGGACTTTTTGCATTGCCTGTTCCCCAAGTACAATGTGGTTTTTACACGAAAACACATGAAATTTTGGTATTACAAGGAGGATCAGCATTAATTCAAAAAACCCCAAGTTTCTAAATGCTATGAAGATGGAAATGCTGAGTTCAAGTGCAAGGTTGGAACGGTCCCCGGGGTATCCTACGGCCGTGCACGCACAAGTGCAAGCGTTTTAACTAACTAAAGAAATCTACATAGCTCTTTGTTTTTACGCCATCATATTAGCAGAGCGGTAACAAACGAGTAAGACCAGCCAACCAACACACACTGCAATCAACCTAAGACAATGAAATAAATGCGTTGAGACCCAGGTTTGAGAGATGGTGAGTGAAGCTAGCGGAGTGACCATTACCAGAGTGCCTTGATAAATGCTACTGATGAGGTCAAACTCTTTTATATTAGCAGCTGGCGTCATCTGATTTTGGAAAGCACTATGTAAATAAGAATGTAGTTTGTATTTTATTAAGTGCCTTTACTAATGGAAAGGTAGTGATGAAAAATACAGTAGAGAATAAGTGGTGAGATGCATTTGAGATGCAGTGACAATTACTGGGTTGCTGGCAGGTGAATTATGGTCCAGTTGCGAGCCCAGAATTAGTTATTGGCCTCTTAGATGTTTTATAACATTTAATTTTTTTTGTTTTTTTTTCCCATAAAGACATTCCAGCAGCTCAAATTATGCACGCAAAGCAAAATTGAGCAGTCATCTCTATGAAGCATTTCAGTGACACAGGTCATGCGTCTTATCCCAAACTCCAGTCTTGGATTTGCTCCTCATAGTATTGAAGATGTGAGTAAATCATGTAAATGGCTTGACCCCTGGATACTTAAAGCCGATGTATTGATGTGTCGCTGCTGGTCAGTTTTACAACGTGAATTTATGATAATTGGGTAAATTCCGTCATTTTAAAAAGCCATTTCCACTCAAGTGAGTTTTTAGAAAATTGTTTGACTTCATGAATGAGAGGAGAGCAAAAAAATAAAAATAAAAAAATTAGAGTAAAGGTCACGGCGCCTTTTTTGGAAATCTGCCCATCTGAACTGTGATCAACTTTCAGCGCCTGTTGCCACAGTAAACGTTGGCCAGGAGGCTTCTGCCTCGTCTGCTTGTGGACAAACAATGTGGACCGAAGGGCGCTTACATAAGCTTTATTTTTATTCCGCACTAGCATGAATGTAAACTGGAGATCCGTGAGACATTTTGTGCCATTCTTTTTTTTTTTTCCAAGCCCTTTTGGGTGTGTTGAATGAATTTAGTTCAAATTTGCAAAATTTGAATTGCCATCTGGGTTCCTCTTTGAAATGCTGCGCAACAACTGACACATTTTGTTTCTCACAACGAAAAAATGTTCCATTACGAATGCCATTTTTGATCCCAGGTTTATCCTGACATAAACTAATGCATTTCTTTGTTAAGATTTCATTTTGGACTACTGGCTCTCAATTATTATATTTTAACAACAGATACTTTTGTCCCCATTCAAATTATGTGGCAAAATTTCACACTTTTTACGGTATTCTGCAAAGGTGCTCTGCAACTGAAATGATAAATGTGTGTTGCTATTGATGTTGAAAAATAATTTTAAAAAATACATTTAATTTTATGGAATTTTATGTTTTAGTTTGTTTTTTTCCGATTTAAAAAAACAAAAAATTAGTGGCACTAAATTTAAGTAAGGCCAATATGTAAACATACTGGCCTTTTTAAAGGGTCAATATTTGGTATGTACTTTTCGGGCTAAAGTAGTTTTAAAAGATTGGCTTGTTTAAAGTGGAAAAAATATTTATACAATATTTTTACAGCAGGTTTTGGGAAGGTGACATTTTTGTCACTGGGGACAAATGAGTCAGGATATTAAAGCAACTCTTAAGGCTTAAGATAATCAAAGCACAAGTCTTTTATTCTTTTGAAGAATGCCCCTATTCACCCAAAAAAAACAATTAATGTTGAAGGTGAACTCCTCATATGTAGCACATAAAAAACAAAAAGACAAATGATTTATAACTAGAATTTACATTTCCTGCAGAAAATGCGTGTGAATGCTCATCGCTGAAAGAAATTTTTTTAAGCATTGCTGAAAATATAAGTGTGTGTGTGTTTGTCATGTTATTAAGATCATTCAGGGCAGGGAGAGATCCAACCATCACTGGTCCTTTTCTTGGTCCCCAAACCTTATGTTTCCACCACTGTGGCTTAGAGGCAGGCTCAGTCTCGCATTGATATATATAGGATATATAATTTTTTTTTTTCCTGTGTCGGCCCAAAAATGTGAACGTGCCAGCAAGTTAGAAAAGGCTCACTGTTGGAGTTTCGCAACAATCTTGGTCCAGATTTAAAATTAGAATGGATGACAGAGGGGGGGGGGGGCTCCTCTTGACGCAAGTCTGTAAGTCGCTCGGTTTAGACGGTCACGTTTTCTGAATCGGCAAAAATGTTTTCCCACGTTTCTACCAAAAATGATGCATGAAACGTAAAGATTGTGGCCGTAGCAGCGAGTTTAGCTGGAAATTCTGAGAGAATCTGAAACGCCGTCTGCACTCTAGGCTGTGATGTCACCACTGTAGCTCAAAAAACTCGGATCAAAAACCAGAGATATCCAAGAAAAAAATGGAAGTTTAATTGCCAAAAGTCTTGTCAATTTTTTTAAAGTTTAAATGCATTTTTTTGTGGTTAAAGTATGGCGAAGGAGTTAACTTTCAAAGCGGGAGTGCGTTGTGAGGATTTGAAGCGTCTCTCCGTCCACTTCCATGGAAAAAAGCTTAATATTTCTTCAAGTATAAAATGTAGAATGAATTTTTTTTTTAAATGCAAAGGTTACCTCAACAGGCCGAACATTTTGATACCCGAATGGCTTCTGTGGCACAAACGCTGCGGGAGTTACGCCGCGGCAGGAGGCAGAACGGTAAAGAACAGCATAGCAGCAGCGTGAACGCCTCCTTAGCATTCACGCTAAATACGGCAAAACTTCCTTTTACTCGCTGACACTTGTAGGAAACTTCTTGCAAAACACACACACACACACAAGCGCCGTGACTTGTTCCGCCGTGTAAGCCACTACGCGGTGGCATTTTAAAAAAGATACCATCAGGTTGAGCAACTCCGTTGACTGCTTGAGAAATTTACACACCACAAACCTCACGCCTACTTCAGCTCCTCAGCTTAAAGTGATAACGCGCCTCGGTCGGCGCCGGCCTCCACGGCCCCTCGTTACCTTTGACATCGTCACCCTTTTACGAAACGAGTTTGCACAAGCCAAGACCGAAACATCGGGCCATGACGCTCGGAGCTCCCGCGGCTGGAGCAAAGGTCGCGCCTGCAGCTCGGCGCAGATGCGGCCGTGGAGTTTTGGACCTGATGCGGAGAATCCCGTCAGATACGGGCGACGGGCGTGACCTCGCCGCCGTCTCAACGCTCGCGCGTGAAACGTCTTCTTTCCGTGCGTCGGCCCGAGAGACTGGGCGGAGGCCACCGTGGACGTGCATGTAAGGGTTCATTTCTCTCTCTCTCGCTCACACACACACACACGCACGCACGCACACACACACACAGGCAGGCCACTTGCTTAATCTGTGTATTGTGTTGCAACGTTTGGGAGGGGATCGATTTCACCAGCTCAGACAAGCCGTTTACCCACAACAGATCGAGCCGTGTGTCAGTAATCGGTCATAATTTAAGGTTTGGCCCTCCTGTTTAAGATTGTTCTTGGACGGTTGCGGTGCAGATTCGAGCTGGAAGATGGCGGCAAACGCGTCCGGGTTCTTTTGGAAGTTGAGGCTTTTTTTTTGGTATTTCTGGTCATGTCGCTTCTTGTCTCAGAAGATTCGGCACTTTAGGTTCCTATTGGGATTAAACATCTGCTCCTGGACAGGATATTGATTTGCTTAATGTAATAAACTTAACATAAATATTGGAGAAGGTGCGGCGCCTGTCGTGTTGGCTCGGCGGCGGTTCTGCCCCCCTCGTTCCCCAGCACGCGCGCGCCATTGTTCCAAAAGCGAGCAGTAGATGGCCCCTCGGCCGGTGTGCAGACACAAGTGTAGCGTTGAATGCGGAGGAGATGCAGGCGCCCGCACGCAGGCCGACGCTGCCAAGCGCCGCGCGTAATGATGACGATGGTGTGAGGCGTTCGGATTTGCGGAACGCTCGCTCTGGACGCCGTCGTTCCGTTTATTTACTGGCCTGTTTTTTTTATCGCGACCAGCCAGAGGCTCATCCGCGCAATAATTGATACGCTTTGCCTGCCAAGTGGATGGATCATCTTAGCAGGGGCGAAGCGCTCTCTCATACAGGTTTAAGCAAAATTTGTGAACAGAAAAATACGGCTTTTTTTGTGTGCAGTTCGTGAAAATAAGTGGCGCGCTCTTTCTTTCTTTCTTTCTTTTTTTTGGCACAGAATTTTAAGCCGAGCGGTGGTTCAGCTTTACTTTGACCAAATGTGTGCCGCTTCTAAAGTGCAGCGCAAAGCGAAATTAATACTCTGGTATTTGCGGTATTAATATTGCGTCATGATCCAGCTATGATGAGACCGTGCGTCTGCGGCTCGCCGCCGCCGGGCATCTCCTTACGGGAGATTAGAGCTGCCCCAGAACAGCCTGAAACTGGCTTGACCTACACTTTAATGGGCTTTGGTGCGGACGTGGGAACAGGCGGCCGGCGCTGGACCGGGTGTTTATCTGTGGATGGTGCAAAATCATTTTAAGCACAAGTGTTTTGTCGGTGGTCTCTGTTGTGATAATGCGCATGAAACCGCGGTTTAAAAAAAAAAAAAAAACGGCTCCAGCGGCCCAACATCCCATCTCATCCAGCCGTTCTAGTGGTGTTAGACTTTCTCACCTTTTTATTAATCCACTCGTACCCGCCACTGTTTCGTGACAATGAGAAAGATCGTTAACACGCCGCTTGGTCGCTTTTCCGCGGATGACGTCGCCACGGCGCTGGCGTCACTCCGCGTCGCTAATCAGCGCTCGCTCTCCCGCTACAATGACCATGCCGTGTTCAGTCTCCCGGTCAAAGTGCGCAGTGTCTGAAACAGCCGTCTTCATCTTTTGTGCAACCGAAACCCTCCAGGCCGCCTGCTGCCAGGCGTTTGGAAGGATTTGGTGTCGGTGGCTCGTGAGCGATGCATCCTGGTACATGGAGGCACCGTCCTCGCAGCTCCGCCGCAGGACTGGAGGGGAGAATCCGCCCCCCCTCCGGCTCAGCGGAGCAGGAACCGAGGAATTTTAAGCACATTTGACACATAACTTCTCTTTGTAGACAAGCAGGATTTGGGGCCTTTTATTAAAGCCTTCCACCTGCAGACTTTAAGTTACAGAAACCACACAACCTCAAACAGCCACCCAGTAAAGCGAAGAAGTGTGGAGGAGAAGGCGCGAGGGCTTCTCAGTGGAGCTGTAAGATGTCCAGCGACCTCTGGTGGCTGCCTGCAGTAAACGTCATAAACCTCGTCCATCTTAGTGAATGAGCCTTGGGCCAAACTTGCTATTAATCATAGAAATTTTCCCCAAAAGATGGTCTCTCTTCTTTTTTTGGGCAATTTTTAGAACCGTGATGTTTACCGTTTTTTCTTGTAAGTTTGATTTTAGATTTTTTGTTTTGACTCTGCAAAAAAAACAACAAAAAAAAAAACGGCGGCACCGTGTCATGATCGACGGCAGCTCTGAGCAAAGTACCAGAAGGTCGCCGAGGTGTCCAGGGGGGCTTCTGTTCAGGCCTCCAGATGATGTTGACTGTAACCTTCAGTAATCGTTCATGTGTGTTTACAACTGTGAAAATGTCTCTTTTTTTTAACTGGAAACCACTCAATCAACTGTTTTTTTTTTCTGCCTTTTATGCTTTAAAAGTTCTGCCCTCTTTGAGGCTTTAGCGATAAGAACAGTTGCGCTTCATTTAAGGTTTTTTTACCCACCTTTTTTAGCGTAGCTTCAGCAATTTTCAGCAATTTTCAGCATTCACACGCTTTCTGTAGAAACTGCTTTTCCTTCCTGGTCAAAAGTTTGACGTCGGGCCCGTCGCCTCTCTTCACCCGCTGCTCTGTCTCTTTCTTTCAGGACCGTAATACTGGCTGAAGGACCGTGTAAGCGCGGCTTGTAAGAGGACCCCACCGTGGTAAGAACCCACTCTCCTTTGGCTCCTCGCCCCCCCACCTCCACGCCCCCCCTCCCGTCGGGTCCTGACGCGTCTCCGCTGTGTCTCAGGTTGGTCGTAGTGTACAGAGAGGAGCCTCCTCCGCTCTCCGGGCTCCTCAACCATGGCTCTCCTGGCCCACCTGAAGAGCCTGTTCATCCTGCAGCTGTTGATGGGCTTTGTGTTTGTGGTGAGCGGCCTCATCATCAACTTCATCCAGCTCTGCACCTGCGTCCTCTGGCCCATCAACAAGCAGCTGTACCGCAGAATCAACTGCCGGCTCGCGTACTCCCTCTGGAGCCGTGAGTAGCCGACGTTCCGGCGTTGCTGTGTTGCTGTGTGGAATGACGGGAATGAGAAACCCCCCCCCACCTTTGTCCCTTGTGCGCTGTGAATTATGATTTACGTCAAGCAGACCGCTCGAATGGTTTTAGTTTCTCAGGTTAGAGAGGTGGGCGGCGGAACCCTCCACGGCTTTTAGCCCTCGCTGATCTCGTCAATGATGTCGTGGAGAATTATTTCGACTTGCTGATTTGTGCTCTGTAGTCTGCAGATGACGGTGCATTTTTTTTTTCTTTTTTTTTTTTTTTTACTGTGGCTCCTGTGGATGATGCGAACTGATGTCGGGCATCGCCATGTGGCAGTTGTCAAAGATGAGAATCGCATCTACAAAACTAAGCGAGAGGAAGAGATAAGAACGGCAGTGTAGCCGCCATCAGATTAAAGTTTCCTCAGTTGACCCAGTTTGAGATTGTTGTTTTCACTTTTTTTGTTTTTGTTTTATGATGAACATGCACATCAGCCGCTGCATTAAAGCCACCTCGTGTTTTCCGTAGCGGCAATAAATTCTCCCATTCATTCGAATATGTCGACACCTCTCTCAAACAGACTCGCTAAGAATGCAACATAAGACTCCTCCTGAAAGGGGAATTTAAGGCAGGGCTTTTTTGTTACATTCTATAGTGAACACGCAGCGGCGCTAATGTTGTGGCTGATCTGGGTGTGTGTGTGTGTTCGTTTTTTTTCATATATAATAGATATAAATCATCTTCCCTGATAGACCAGCGAAGTGCGTCTGCTCAGTGTCGCTTCTTTTTTCTTGTTTTTCTTTTTTTTTCTCAAATTTTGACAGAATCCTGATAAGCAGATAATCACTCGGCGCCTCCTTTTTATGCATCGTCAACCTTGAACAGGAAAGCTTGCAAACATCCGTGCGCTTGCACACTGGGCCCAAGATTAGCACCATTTTGAGTGCAATGATCAATCTCCTTTTTACGTGGATAATCGGGGGTCCGTAGCTGCTAAATCCTCCGCTCTTCACAGGCTTCTTACTGTTCTTACTTTGCTGGCCCCCAGTCGGTTCATCAGTAGTTTTCATTTGGAAGCTTCTTCCCGTGTGAGTTATCGAGAGAAGCCGGGACATTAAATCAGGAGCTGCAGAATTAGCTGATCGCTCAGGCTGGGTGTGTCCTGGTCTGCCGGCGCCCCAAACACGGAGCAGGAAAACTACTGGCTCTTAATGCCAGAAAACTCAAAGCCCGAGTGAGCCACCGTAAGTGGTCACGTGCCTGACGGGCTCTTTGTCTCCGGGCAGAGCTGGTGATGCTGCTGGAGTGGTGGTCGGGCACGGACTGCACCCTATACACCGACCAAGCCACGGTGGACAAGTTTGGAAAAGAGCACGTCATCATCATCCTCAACCACAACTTTGAGATCGACTTCCTGTGTGGCTGGACCATGTGCGAGCGATTCGGCATCTTGGGGGTCAGTTGAGTACCGCAAATGTGTTTCTTCGTGCCTCGAGTCCACGTCTCTGAGTTTCCGTCGACCTTAAATCTTGCTCTTGCCGACCAGGTTGGACTAATATCCTGAAATCCAAGCTTTTAAAAAAATTCCTCCCCCGTTTACCTTCCCAGAGTTCTAAAGTGCTCGCCAAACACGAGCTGCTGAAGGTTCCCCTGATTGGCTGGACCTGGTACTTCTTAGAAATCGTCTTCTGCAAAAGAAGGTGGGAGGAGGACCGAGACACCGTCTTCAGAGGCCTGGGCAGGCTCAAAGACTACCCGGAATATATGTGGGTACGTAAGTGGCCGCCACCTGTGCGGCTCCATCAACACAGTAAAACACACACACACACACACACACCGGGAAACCCTATGGGAAACCGATGGCTGTTTGATCGACCGTGAAAATGACCCTTTAGTTTTGCAGCCTTTGACTCGACTTGACGACAGACTTGTTTCAGTAAAAGCTTCCCGCGGACGGATGGCAAAGACTGACCCGGCGTCGCGTTTTCGGCTCACAACTCAAGAATTCATTTGTTCACTGTGACAGAATCTCACACAAAACGGGGTGAAACCAGCCCCCCCGAGTCCTTGTTGGAGTCTGACTCGCCCGCGTGACCTCTCGCCGCCCCGCCGTCGTCTTGATGAGCAATTATCTTTACCCAGGTCGTGTTTGAACAAGAACTGGCTCATGTTTAGGGGTTGATTTATGCTGCTGGGTTCACCGGGTTCACAGCCGAGCCACGTGGGTGGAATCAGACGCTGCCCTTTCACCCACTTCCCCTCACCTAGACTCGTCCCAGCAGTAACGTGCAAACAAACATCTCCGACTTCCCCCAGCTGTATTTAGAGCATCTCCGCAGGGTGTGTGTGTGTGTGTGTGTGTGTGTTTGCCTTCCCTGAAACCTCCATGAGTCCAACTTTAACCTCTCAACCGTGCATCAACATTCTGAGGAGCCCCCCTCCCCCGCCCCTCCTCCCTGTCCTCTGCTTTGAGATGCAAAACCAGCCGCGCTCATTCAAAGCACCTCGTGCGCTGGCAGCACTTCCTGTTTTCCTGAAGTGGCGACGCTCCGTGTTTTTGCGGAATCCACGCCGACTCGCCCAGCAGAGATTAGACGGAGCAGCAGTTGATCTGATTATCCCTTAAGTAAGCAAGCGACCCGCGGTTTCTGTGTCTTAAGCAAACGAGAGAATTGGGTCGAGTTGTCCCCCCACCTGACCACTTGAAAGAGAGGGGGCGGGGCCTAATACCAGCGTGGCGCTCCATCAAAGTGAACTCGAGCCGCGATGCAGCCCGGCAGCGGCGTGGACGGGGACAACAGAGACGAGGTCGCCTCACACTGTGTGAGGGTTTAAGGCGAAAAATTGCTTTGAAGTATCGGAAGACTGGGAACGTCGCACCCGGGCGAACGTCGGCGCCATGTGCCGATGCCGCGCCGCTAACTTGTGGCGATAAACGGCGGCCGGGCCTGCGGGGCGGCAACGAGCGTTACTGGCTATGTTTTTTTTTTTTATGGTTATAAGATGGCGCCGCGTCGCCTCTCTTTGCCGTCTCAGACATAAACTCCATCCGCCTCCGTCTCATCGTCCAGGACTGGAATATCATCCGGTCTCTGAAGTGTTAAAGACAAGTAGAAAGTTCTGGGGGGAAAAACAGAGTTGACCTCCATCTGCATGGCTTTCATGCTCCTCTCCATTGTTTATCTCGCGGTGCTCTGGCACGCCGATGATGTCATCGACGTGACGTCACCGGACCGGTCCCGACTCCGCCAGCTTTGGGAAAGGACTCGCTCGCGGACTAACGGGTTTACCCGCCTTTGAAAACAAACCAAAAACAAGCTTTTTAAGGGCAAGTTTAGAGCAGCGTGTGTGTCATCTGTTTGTTTTTGTGCATTAACGCACGCACACGCGCCTCCTCTCCCGCCTCAGTTTCTCCTGTACTGTGAAGGGACCCGCTTCACAGAGAAGAAGCACCAGATCAGCATGCAGGTGGCGGAAAGCAAAGGCCTGCCCAAGCTCAAGTATCACCTGCTGCCCCGGACCAAAGGGTTCACCACCACGCTCAAGTGTCTGAAGGGAACAGGTGGGGAACACACACACACACACACACGAAACGGGGTTAGCAGGCTGGGAAACACACTCTGGTTCTGAACCGTCCTCCCTCTCGACAGTGACCGCTGTTTATGACGTGACCCTCAACTTCAAAAACCACCAGACTCCCACCCTGCTGGGCATCGTCAACGGCAAGAAATACCAGGCTGACATGAGTGTGAGGTGAGTGGCGCCGGCGCCCTCTGCTGGTGGTTGGGGTTCGTTTTTGTTTTTTTTGAGTCATCACTTATTATAAAGCGGTGCATCACTCTGCTGCCCTCGTTAAGTTTCTAACGGGCCTCCAACGAATTCCTGCCGGGTAGTTTTCCCAGCATGCTCGCGGCTTCTACCCAACAGCGCCGCCGGCCGCAGAGCTCTTAGTCTGTCGGCCCTTGCAGGTGATTAGCAGAAATGCTGCTTTGCTGGGTTCAGGATGGAGGCATCGGAGACGAATGTCAGTCGGCACGGCCGCAGCCGTGGGAGAGGGAGCCCCCTGGTGGTCAGGAACTGCCATAAGCTGCCCACATGTGACGTAATGGCCTGGAGCGTTTTGGGGCCTTGTTTTTGTGAAGCGGCACGATCGGCGCTAAAGTTCAGTTTTGCACCATCTGTGGGGTATTTTGATAATTATTGGTAATTATTGATAATTGAGTTCCTGACATCCCGCTGAGAATGATCCGTTTCCCAGGCAACATCAGTCTGCTGTCTAAGCAGAAACAAAAGGATGATGTTTGCAGTTTTAATAACATCACAACCACTGGTAAATTTAGAAAATATTGATTATAATCATTCATTACTTGTACAATAATGATCGAGTGACTAAATCTCATGGCCGGTCGTGACATCACAGCATGTAGACAAAACCTCATGTTATGCATGAAGGTGCCAAAATATTAGGGACCCCTCCCAGTGTAACCCAGTACAGTCCAACAACAGCGTCACAAACTACAGTCCCAATAACAACCATTCAAACATGTCAACACCTCTCTCGCACACATTCAATCACAATCCAACATCAAACTCAACTTATGGCTGATCAGGGTGTGAAACGGCATCAGCTGTTACTAGCGGCAACTGGCCCTAGCTGGCAGTTCTCGGGTGTCTTTTCTTCAGGAGGGTGGCTGCTAATGGCTTCATTTCAAGGCCTGTTTGTGACTCCTCCCACATCCAGGCGGTTCCCCGTGGAGGACATTCCAGACGACGAGCAGGAGTGTGCCAGCTGGCTACATAAGCTCTACCAGGAGAAGGTAAAAGCCGGCAGAGATGCCGCTTAATTCCATAAATGTGAGCCGGTCGCTCGTAATCTTGAGCCACGCCTCTCATAGACCAAATGTTTTTCAGATTATTTTTTTTTCCTTCTTTCCAAAGATTGTTTCTGAGAAGCAGGAAAACTTAAAAAACAGAACAAAACTGAGGAGGCATATGAGATCATTTACAGTATGAATCTGAGAACCTCCCATAGCCCCCCAAACGCGTCTCTGAAGATTTATGACTGTTTTTTGAGGACCACTTTATCATCTCATTACATAAATCAGTCAAATTGATACTCATTAACCCCCCCCAACCACCCTCAGGACGCCTTGCAGGAAATCTACAGCAAGGAAGGAAAGTTCCCCGGGCCGACAATAATCCCACGCCGTCGCCTTTGGACGCTGCTCAACTTCCTGTTCTGGGCCACCCTGCTGCTTTCACCCCTCATCAACTTTGCTTGTGGCGTGGTGGTCAGCGGCTCCCCCCTGCTCATCATTGGCTTCATCCTCTTCCTCATCGTAGGTGGGTGGAGCTAACCCCCCCACCCCCATAACGTTAACCTCGCCCCAGCGTGGAGTCGCCGTCCTCGTCCTCATCCACCGCTCTCCTGTGTTTCTCTCCTCCAGCCTCCATCGCCATCCGCCGCCTGATTGGGGTCACCGAGGTCAAGAAGACGGGCTCCAGTTACGGCGACCAAGAGGCCAAGAAGCAGAACTGAAGCGCGCCGCCCCCCCCACCCCCTCCTCCGTGTCCGGCGGTCGCCACGCGGGTGCCGCGCGGCGGGCGGCGGCGTCTCACCCCTCCCCCACAACTCCATTCTCCTCCTACTGTTGAGTCAGTTGGTAGGTGGGGGAGGAGCCCCAGCTGTGAAACCATAATAGAGACCAGAGTTAGAAATCCTAATGGCACTAGAGTGAGAGGGAGCACCCGGCGGTCCGGCGTGCGTGCGAGCTCTCCGGTGGAACACGGACCACAGGGCGGGGCTTACGCAGCACTGCACCCACCCTCCGACCCCCACACGCACCCCCCTCGCATCGCAAACCGGCTAGCGACCCCGCTGTCCCCACCCACGTGCCCCTAAAGCCCTGGTAACGCCCAAGTTAAGCCCCTCCCACGGACCGCCGCCCGACATCTCCTGCTTTGCACTATACCTACCTCCACTTCCCGTCAGTCATCAACCAATCAGGGAGTGGTGATGCGTTCAATGCTATTTTTTTATTATTTTTTTTTTCAAATCACGGAACGTCAAACCTTAACCTCCATCCCGGGGCGGCGCGTTCCTGCGACGGTTGTTTTTTTGTTTTTGTTTTTTGCAGTGGGTGGGGCCTGTATCGGGCGCCGGTGCCTGGAGGCCCGACCCCGGTTCCACCGCAAACGCACGGGTCCGCCTGCGGCTCGCTCGGCCACGCCGGTAGTTTGGGCCGCGTCTCCGACATTCTGACTTCATCCACAACTGATGCCGTTTTGTTTTGTTTGTTTGTTTGTTTTTTCTTCAAGGTGCTCAAATTGCTGAAAAAATAATAAGGTTGAGTTTTATCCGAAACTGTATTTCATGTCGACATATCAGGACACGCAGACAGAAACAACCCACGTCAGGTCCGAAGGAGCCGCTCTGCTCATCAAACCGCCCCTGCTAGCGCTGGCGGCTCGACGTTAGCATCGCTACGACAAATAAAGGCCTTTCGCTGGAGTTTGCCTGGGTTGTTCTGTTGTAATTTGATTACTCCCAGCACCGACAGTCGTTCGGGTGAAACTCTCGGATGTCGAGGGGTCGCCTGGCCGACCGGCGCCGCTCGGCATCGGCCGTCGTCTGCTCAAAAACCACAATAAGGGCTCTGAGCGTGAACGCACGCCCTCGTCAGGGACGTCCGCCATCTTGTTCCAGGTCTCGTTAGCGGCCCGCGGTTCGCACTCGTCCGCCCGCTAAACCCCGGAGTCGCTTCGCCACCACTCGCTTTTAGGAATCGGAGTGTGTGTTTACGGTTCCTTTCTTTCTTTTTTTTTAAACTCCCCACATGTGATCGAATTTCAACCAGCGAGTCCAAATCATTTCAGCCACACCCCCTTTACACTCCTAACTCCCTACCCAGCCACCCCGGCGCCAGTCTGGACCACCCACCCCCCACCCCCCAGCCCCCCAGATTCCACAGAAAGGTCAGCCGCCGTCTTCACGTAGCGTCACAGCTGCTAGCGCGTCGTTTTAGCTGTCCAGCCGTAGACGTTTTAACCTTTGCCTTAACGAGGACCGCTCACTCGCCGCCCCTTTAAGACGCCGCTCATCTCTCGTTCGCACTCACCAGCTTTGACTCGGCCGCCGAAAACCGCGTCACCGTAGCCGCGCCACACGTCTGAATTGGTCAAAGCTGCTCTCTTGGATGTCAAAACACGCCGCCGCCGCGAGGGCGCGAACGACTGTAGCACGACAAACGAGCAGCTGATCTGCGTCCTGCTCTCGCCCCGCCCACCCCCACCTCGCCCCGTCCCCCCTCCTCCCCTCGCTGTGCCACACATAGGATTGCTCATAATTTCAGTCTGTCGTCATTTCCGGGACGGCGGCGTTCCCGCGTTGCTCTGTAGAAAGATCGAGATCTCCCGCAGCCTTAACGGACGCCGCCGAGCTTCCGTAGGCGGCGGCGCAGGCGAAGGGTCGGGACGCGGGCAAACACCCCTCAGCGCAGCAGCAAGGCGAGGGTGTGGGATTAATCGCCCACGCGGCGGCTTCTTCTCCCGTTTTAATAAAGCATTCAAGGAGGAAAAAAACAAAAACAAAAAAAAAAGCGATCATGAATAAAGTCTGCCTGTGTTTTAGAGTCGGAAGTTTTAACGCACATTTTTACAAGAGGATGTTTTAAGTTGCGTTACCTCAAATATTTGTGAAAAACTTTAGGATCTTTAGCAGTTATGGGTTGTTTTGTTTTGTTTTCATTTTCATCCCAGAACGCTGCATCAGTTACAAATGCAGTCGCATCACTGTTAGTCAGTAAAAAAAAAAAAGATGAGTAGAAACATGCTGAGACATTTTATGTTTATGACACTGGAGCTTTTTGTTCACATCAACATAACTCGCTTCTGCTTATGGTTTTTCTTGTTTTTTCCAGGTATTGGATGGAATCGGATAACTTGATTAACTTGACGCCACTAAACGACTTTTTTAAAATCTTGAACACACTTGGGTTAGTTGCACTACTTGAGTCAGACTTTTTTTTTTTTTTTTTAAAGGCTTTTTTTTTTGTTCAATTACAAAAACACCTAAAGAATATTAAACAACTTAATCACAACGCAGCTCTTTTTGATTTCTTTGGCTTTATTTGTGTTTGTTCCGCAGCAGCTCAGATTGGAAGGGTTGTTGAATACACACACACACACACACACACACACACACGCTGTTTGTTCCTTTCCATCTCTCCCGCCGTCGGCGCCGTGCCTCCATGTCGGCGACGCCCCCCTCGCGGTCCGGCAGACGCGTGACTGTAACGTAGCGACTGTGAACTGGAAGCGTGTACATACAAAATAAATGTCACTTGTAGAAATTGTACCTCACCGTTCTTTTTTTTTTTAAGGCCGTTCGAGCGGCACAGAGCGGACGTGGGCGGAGTGACTGTGTAAATGATGTAAAAACAAAAACCGCTTTAGAAACGGCAAACGCGCTCCCCTGCTCTTTTGCTTTGGAATAGAAGGCCACTCGGAGCGCGCCGCTCGCGCCAGCAGCCAATGGGAGAAGCCGCAGCAGAGCTTCCGGGGGCTCCGAGCTGTGACCAACGGCGCCGCCGCAAACGGAAGCTCTCGGAGCCCCCGTCGTCGACGATGGCCCTCGACCGTAGGCCGCCGCCGCTGAACGGAGGCGGCTCTGACTCAGGGACTTTCACGGGCGAGCGAAGCGGCTGTGGCTTTAAACTCTGGATTTGAAACTGAATAAAGAGGCTTTGAGGAAGCCGCCGAGTGGGATTGTTGATTTCGTCTGCGCTCGCGTGTGCCGACGCTCCAGCAGCCGCTGAAACACACCCAAACAAGCCAAAGTTTGTGGGAAAAACCTTTTTGACTGCTTGGGTGTGGCTTACCAAACCATGGACCATCTCCTGATGGTGGTGGAGGGTTCGAGGGTAGCGGCTATGTTGCCGGGGGCAGCAGCCCCTGGTAGGGTCTCCCATGGCAAAGTGGTCTTGGGTGAAGGGTCAGACAAAGAATGGCCCATAAAGACGCATATGGGAAGAAAAACGTCAGAGGACCAGTGTGA
>CAAKHG010039521.1:0-21336 GCA_901007715.1 Dactylopterus volitans | reverse complement strand
GTTTTTGTTTTGCTCCCCCCCCCCCACCCTCTTCACCGTTTCTGGTTCCTCAGCCTCGCTCTGTTGTTCTGCTTCGCTCTCCGCCACGATAACTTCCCCTTTTTCCTCCCCTTCAAGTTCTTTTTTATCTCCTTCGAGTGCGAGACGAAAAACTGGAGATTGAAAATGACGCACCGCGGCGTTTCACCTCCTCGAGTCAAGGCCGTTTCGGCGGTGCCGGTTCCGTCGGTCGCCTGTGTGCAGAATGCAGACCGGCGAGCAAATCTGACTGCGCTGCTTTTTATAGTCCAGCAGGCCGTTTGGAGAGCGCTCCGGCGGAGCAACGGCGGCAGATTCGGAATGAGTTTCATTTGACCTTGCTATCGATCCAATGAGGAGATGTGATTGGCTTTCAGGACTTAGCGGTTCGTGGACGGTTTTTACTAAGGAAATGAGCGGCGCTTTTCCACCGCACGGCACCGGTTCTACTCTACTCGCCTTTGGTGTCAGGTTCTTTTCTAGGGGTCGTTTCCCCATTAGAACGTGGTGCCGCCTCAGAGTACCTGGTCGTCATAGTGACGCAGCGCGAAAACTGCTGCGACGTCACCTTCAGCGCGACGTGGAAGTGCTCAGAGCGAAACGAGAAGCAACACATCGACGGAATCGTGTTCTTGTTTCTCGGGATGTGGCCGTTTCTCACAGCAAGGAGACGCTTTTTCTGAAAACTGCGGCCGCTACAATAGTTTGGTTGTTTTTAAAAAAAAAAAAAAAAAAAGGCGGGCGCAGGTTCCGGTTCATGCTGTTCAGGGCGTACCGAGCGTGCAGCGCATCGATGACGCCGTCTCCCTGACCAATCAGTGGTCTGCGGTGCTTTCACGTCCGCTTCCAGCACCTCATAGTACCTGGTCGGTCTTTTCTGCAACCTCAGGAGAGCAGCTACTAAACAAGTGGTACCTGGTTATTGAAAAACAAGAAAGGCGAACAGCGTCGGTTGCACGCATTGGAAAAGCACCGGTAACGCGGACTACATTTGAAGTTATTGATAAAGCGAAGATGTCTGATCTCCCCGGTGAATTTCAATCGGCCCGTGGTGCGGGTGAGGGAGAGCGTGTCATGCATTGGATGAGACAAAAACAGACGAGCGCACCCCGGGAAAAAAACTGCCAAGAACCTTGAGGCCAGCCTTGCGCCATTACTCTGATGTATTACAGCGCGATGGGCAGACCAGTTAACCCTCCCCTCCACATGGTGCTCCCCTCCTTGTTCTCTATCGCAGAACACACACAGCCGCCTGCTTTCTCACTCCTCGGTGATTTACATACCTTTATCCATTAAGTGAAGACATTTGCCTTTTTTTTTTCCCCGTGGCCATCCAGCCACTCTTTTTTTTTTTTTTCCGCTGTTGAAGGAGACACTTAGTAAATTGGCTTCAGACGTTTGACACACATTAAGTAGCATCGGGTTTGTCGATTCCTCCTCGCCGCCCTCCCTGAGAGGGAACCCGCCAGGTAGACCCCTTTCATATGGTGTTTGCCTAATGGCCCTCATCCCTTCCAGACTCGGCCAGCGATGTTTGGAGAACCCTTGACGGCGCTGTTGGAGTATTTACTGGAGAGGGCCTCCACTTCTCTCCTCTTGTATCCTCTCCTCGGCTCATCTCATCATAACGCCCCAGGCAGCCTCTTAATTAGCCTTCTTAATGAGGAGGTTTTCTGCACTAGAGCAAGTCTTGATCACATTCTGGTGAGATGTGGCACTTTTCCTTAGCTTTGCCTGAATGTAAGTGTTGCGAGGCTTGATTTGGACTGGGGTTTTTTTGGGGGGGAGAGGTCGGTAGACGTGGAATCTCAGCCCCTCACGCCACTGGGTCATTTAAAAGGAACCCTGACATCAACTGTTCCCCCCCTAACTTTTACTACAATAACGAAAGGAATCGCATTCATTGGCGGAAACGCCGGCAGATCGATTCATGGTCGCCCGCACCCGCAGCCTGAAAATGAGATAAGCTACTATAAAAGGAAAAAATAGGTAATGCATCATATTTATGGACATGCACATTTAAGAGCCACCTTGTTGCAGTTGGCCCATGATTCAGAGCCTTGTAATCTGTGCATTTTAACCAAGGAGGACAGTCCGGAGAATGTGGACGCCCTGACCACACGGTTGCACGCCAGCTTGTAAAACTATACGTTTTCCATCGCTCCTTGCCGACAATAAGTGCAGAGAGGTTAAAGATTTACAACACGTTTATGTCTGAACCTAATGAATCTGGATATCTTGCCAACCGTGAAACCGGATGCATGAGTGTACAGAGCGGTGCCCCCGACCGGGAAACCATCCTTGCGAGGAGGCTTTTCTGCTTTGCATGCACCTACGCGGTCCTGCTAGCGCAACGCCGCGACCGGCGCGAGCTCCGCCCTCCCTCTACTTCTGATTTCTGAAACGATGGACGCGTATGTCGCAGCACACTGTGACGCTACGCAACATCTCCCCTGTACACCCTCCGAGCTGGTTGGTAGCCGTGCGAGGGCGAGGACAGTCTAGAGCGCCCACACACCCGCTCGAGTCGTCCTGCACTTCATCCGGTGCGAAAGAGGTGAAGCTTCTGCAAGATTTCATAAATTAAAGCCCCAAAATAATTACTTCTGCCAGATGAATGTGAATCGTGAACCCTTCTACGCCGTCGCTCCAGGTGTGACAGAAGTGGATCGGAGCGGTGAACCCCAGCAGCAGCAAATGTGCCGGGCGTAGCATTAAACCGCGAGAAGCGGCTCTTGTCCACTCCACGGCGAAAACCACAGCCCAGGTGACGGAGGGAAAGCGCGGAGCTAGTCACGGCTTAACTTGTGTGTGCTTTTGCGGTGTTTGCGCACTGAGGCGAGTGGCACGTCGAATTTCGATTGAACCTGTTTGACATGCGGTATTTGAACGATTGTAATTAGAACTGTAATTTTTGAGGCTTTTGAACCGTGACATGCGGCCAATGTTTTGGTCATCCCACTCATAGGGTGACAAAAGCTTAGGAACTTCACTATCTTATCATCTGTGGTAAACACGCAATGGTCATAATGTTATGCTTGATCAGTGTTAATCTACTTGACTACTTGGCTTACGTGCAGTAATGTAGCAAACTGAGGGCGCAGCACGTCGAGATGCACCGAGAACGGCGCACATGAATCGAGTTTTGTCTTTGCATTTCAGTTGTGGTGAATTTCACACGCGCTTGTTTGAAAGAGGAGCTCGTTTCAGCCGAGTCCCGATATGTGAAAATTATTGCAGCGTTACTAAACTGGGAATATACGTCGCTTTGTGTCGCCGAACTTGCAGAAGGAAAATCTCTGTTTTCCCCTGTTCCTCGGCTGCAGGTAACCTTTGGATCACCGGCTCAACCGGCTCTTATCACTTGTGTTCTCCTTCTTTTTCATATTCCCGACATGGATCGCATGTTGACCTGTTATGTCACACAGTGATTGCATGAACCGTACTGGCACACGACCCGAGACCGTTTTCCCCGCTCGTCGTTTGTTGTGCTACAAAAAGCAATTATGCCATCAACCTGGAAAACCTGCCATTAGCTATTACAGTGTTATGGCAACAGATTACTTTAATCTGCGGCGCCACCTGGGGCTCCAGGTGAACGCTATTACATTTTATTTATTTTTTTCCACGTTCTTGACTGGTTGCTTCTTCCTCCCCCTCCTGCAGACATGCCCATATTTGGCCAGTGTCCCGCACAAGATGACTTCTACCTGGTAATGTGCAGCCACTGCGGTCAAGTAGTCAAGCCCCAAGCCTTCCAAGCACATTACGGTAAGTCTCCACCACGCTCACACGAATGCACGCGCACACGAGTGCGCCTGAATCATCTCAGAGTCGCCACTCGCATCTTGTTTGGGTTAAGTAGTAGACGATAAAGCGGCGGCTTTTATTGTTTTACACAACCAACTGCAAGAGGAAGGTTGTGTGAGTGATAGTAGAGAGGGCACATCTGCAAAGTAGATAACATTGTGAACACGCTGCTTACACACCAATCAGCTGTTAACATTAAAATCGCAGCGTGCCCCCAATAGAAACCTGCAGCGGTTCACCACGTTTACCCGAATGTGTATGGGAGGGATGACCAAAATATTAGGGACGCGTAATCAGTTCAGCGTCAGAAATCACAGTCCCAGTCGTTAGAATATGTCAGAACATCTCTCAGAATCTGTGAAAATTCAACATAAGAGTCCTTCCGAGGGGAGAATTCATTGGAGGGCTGTTGCGTTGTATTCTACGATAAACATGCGGTGGTTTTGATTTTATGGCTGGTCGGTGTGCGCGGCCACTGAAAGGCCGTTTGAATATTTCACACATTAACGCGCGGCGGTATTACTTCTCCTTCCACGTTGGACGTTCACCCCTCTTTTTTTTTCCTCCTTCACACGGTAACTGCAGCACAGACTTTGCTTCATTTGCTCTCTCTTTGGGCGTGTGTGTGTGTGTGTGTACGTGCTTGCGTGTGCGTGCGCGCATGTGCGTACGCGCTTGTTAGCAAATCTCCTGTTTATATTTGTGTTGCTGTCCGGCGCTGGTCAGACCTGTGCAACAGTGGACAGCGCGAGTGTGAATGCACCCCCAACACACATTGAGGACACATGGAGATCCATGCGGCCGCGAGCTTTCGGCACCGTTTACGTGAATGTGCACTTGGCCACACTGGAGGACTGACTGCTCAGACTATGTGCCCCCGTGTCGAGGAAGTATGTACTCATTTCTGCTCATTTGTATGCAACGTTATGTCACTATTACCACATAACACCCACGGGGTTGGCGAGTGCGAATGTGGCGACGCAGGTTTTGTTGCCATTGACCAGAGTTTGAGATTTCTACGACTGCCGCTTCCCTTCTACAGTTTTTGCATTGATTAGTTCTTTTTTTCTTGTAACTTCCACAAGACTTAAAACAAGCAACAGCACTGCATGTGGTTGCAAATGGGGATCAGGTACTTACTTTTTTTTGCATAAAGAGCAGGGAAAAAAAGAGATTTGATCACGTCGTCACTCAAGACGCAAGTTAACGCAGGCCTGAACAGAGCTTTTTGTCTTCCCGGTCGTGTACATGTTTTTAATACAGGAGGGCTGAGATTTCTGTGGCTGGTAACCTCAAGGGCTGTGTCGCTTGGCATGGTTATTAAGACAGGATCTCGATAAAACCTGACAGTATTTACGGGAAAGTTCTCCAACACCCAGTCGCTGAAGGAACAGAGCCAATCTCTGTTCACTCCCATGGTTAAGAGAGGCTGCATGTTCGTGACACCTACCACGCGTTGGAAGGTGTTTGTTTAAAGTGAGAACTCATTCAAGTCTCAGTATATGATATCAGCTTGAAAGGATTTAAATGAGGTTGGCTTGTATGACCGTGTTAGCGTGGAACTTTGGTGACATCAACTTTTCGCAGGTCCATTGTCTGAAGCAGGTTTTCACGTGAAATCACAAAATTGCGTTTTCTTCTCAAACCCTTTACTCAAAGTGCTGTGCGGGGCGACACGGTGGTGCGGTGGTTAGCGCCGTTGCCTTATAGCAAGAAGGTCGCAGATGTTTCTATGTGGAGTTTGCATGCTCTCCCTGTGTCTGCGTGGGTTCTCTCCGGGTACTCGGGCTTCCTCCCACCTTCCCAAAAGCACGCTGAGGTTAATTGGCCCCTCTAAATCGCCCGTAGGCGTGCGTGCGAGCGTGAGTGGTCGTCTGTCCTTCACGCGGCCCTGCGATGAGCTGGCGACCCGTCCAGGGCGTTCCCCCCACCGTTCGCCCGCTGTCAGCCGGGATCGGCTCCAGCGCGGCCGCGACCCGGGACCGGAATAAGCAGAAGTAGATGAGACGAGGAGACGAGAAAGTGGTGTGCAGTTTCCATGATGTGAGACGGTGGTTACAGTTGGTAAGGTCAGCCACAAGAGGGAGGTGTAAGAGCGTGCGGCCCGGAGAGGAACTGTCCCTGCTACTGTGTCAACAACACACATCTCGCGCACTGCTGAACACTGTCGGTCTGATAGTCTGGGCCGGACTATCTAGTTGAGGCCGGATACCTGCTTCGTCGCTTTTAAATAGGCGGTAAACGCGTCACTCAGCACACCAGTCGGCGGGCGTGTGCGTCTGTAGGACGGGTAGACCCTCCACATCCGACGCATCCAAACTGAGCAGCGGCTTATTCGAGATGTCCCCAGACACTCCTGTTTTGAGGGATGGACAACGTCAGAAACGGCACAAAGGTATTCCGCTGTGTTGTTCCCAGCCCCCCGGGGTCACAAAAGCTCCTTTCGTGTGAGTGAATATGAAAAATTATGAGCTCAAGACACTCAGATGACAAAAAAAAAAAAGCACAGGTTTTCTGCGTCGCGACGAGGGCCGTTATTAGGCAAGAGCAGCGTAGAAGGCATCGGTGCGGCAGCCCGCCAGTCAGCCAGCCAGCGCTGACCTTTGAGTTCGCCGGCTAAAATGACAAACATTGCCGGTGGCAGATTATATCAGCCACCGAGTGCGCGTTCCGCGAGCGGTCCGATGACAGCCCAGAAACCAAATTTGTTGATGTCATGTGAAAGTGTGTCTTGGTTCCCCAAAGCGCAGTTTGTGAGGGCAGAGCGGCTCCGCTCGGTCGCACTGCGCGCCGTCGTGAGCGGCCTCCAGTGCCGCACAGCCAACATAGCGACGCCTCTTCCCTCCGTTCGCCACTTTGATTTCAGGAGTCACACTCGCTTGTTGAACTTTCTTTCATATTTGCAATAAAATTTTCTAAAACTATTTTTGGAAACCTGGCCCGCAGGATTTTTTTTGGATAAAACAGCTCGTCGGACCGGCTAAGCTTGGCCCACCGCAAGACGCGATCCCGAAAACAGAGAAGAATCGCATATTTTTATATATTTTACATAATTCGTCATATTTTTCATAACATCAACACCGATGCTGATTGACTTCTAATCGAGTGGAGCCGCAGCGCTCTAAGCCGCGCAGCTGCGAGGCCTAGATTAGTGGGAGCACTTCAGCTATGACTGTCCTCGTTTTCTTTTCTTGTTGTTGTTTTTGTTTTCCCCCCGTTGCTCTGATGTCATTACGGGGAGACCCTGTGTGGCGTCAACATGGGACGCGGCCCCCGGAACGCAATTTTTAGCCTGGTCCTTTGAGGCCATCTGTCACCTGCCGCGCCTGCCTCGTCCCAGCAGGGACGACTTCCGCAGGAAGCCGCGAGCTTTCACGCGTCCCTTCATCGCCTTGTCGAACGGAGCGCGAAAGTGCGCCGATGATTAGACATTTGCAAACGATCCATTCTGAGCTCAGATTAAGATATTTACCAAAAGAGCTGCCATTATTATTATTTGTAATACTGTTGGAACACAAATATCTAACAGCGGCGTGTCATGCTGGGACGCGAGCACGGCGACGGGAGCGGAGCTAGCGGGCCTTGTCACATGTTGATGTTTTTCCTCCCGCTTCCGCAGACAGGGATTCCCCTTCACACCCAGCCAACCGTCTGACAGTGCGCAAGGAGGCATTGAGGCTCCTCCTGTTCCTCGCTGCCGCCGCCGCCGCCGCCGCTGCTGCTTTTGTTTAGCTCCACGTTTTCTTGCCTCCTTTTGTGTTGCGCTGGCTCTCTTCCTGCACGGCGCCTCTCGGTGTCGGGCTTGGGTTTCCTGGAGTGAGTCGGTGTGCTGCTGACTTGCGTAGGGCAAGACTGCGGGGAGGGAGGGGGGGAAATTGGGGAGCAGGAGAAAGGCATTTGATCTGTCTCTAAGAAATGGAAGGATGGATATATGGAGTGTGTCATGAATGGGTGTGGGGGGGTTTTTGTTTGCCTTTTTTTTTGTTTTTTAATAGAGAAGTTGGAAAAAGCCTCAGCAGTGTGTGTGTGCATGTGTGCTCAGGTTCATCCACCTTACCATTTTCTTTAGTTTTAAAACACGTAACTCACGTATGTTTGCTACATGTGGCTAGCCCCGTTTTTTTTTTTTTTTTTGAAAACATCGGGGTTCCATTTAAATGTGTACGAGCAGAAACGAAGGCCCTTTAGAAGCACATGGTCCCATCTTAACTCCCTTATTGGCTCTTATAATCCAGTGCCAGGCGATGCTTTCCAGCACCATGGCCGCTCGTGTTCGTTTCCGTGACAGTCGCACCCTCACCCATACTGAGGAGTCTGGGGTCTACTTTTTCCCCAGTTCGTCTTCCGCGGTGATATCAGCAAATAATGCCGATGACTAACTAATGACTAACGCTCGGCTCTCTGTTGCGCGCCCAGCGTACGTGACCGGTTACATGACGCGTTTTTAGTCCATGCGGAGACGAAAACAGTCTGTTTCTCTTTTTTTTCTTTATTTAAAAAACAGGGCGTTGTATCAAGAATAGTGTTCGTCCAGGCGAAACAACTGAAAACGCTGCAGTATACATGCCAGGTCCGTGAGTGGCGCTGTGACGCTGCCACAGAAACGCATGCAGACAAACACAGGAAGAAGAATATGGGGGGCAAATATCAACGCTCTAGCAAGAAAGGAGAGATTAGTGTGTGAAAGCCACAACAAGCTCAGTAGCTTCTGTCGCATGAACACAACACAGCCGTTAAGCGCTGTTCTTGGCGGTGTTGGCGGCAGCGGCGGGTTCATGGGGTCATCATTCCAGAAAAGATGTTTACACGGAAATGCAGGGGTGACTTTTTGATGTTTGATCATTTTGGGACCCGATTTCAGAAATTAGCATATTCAGGCTCCCGAAGTGGCAGTTCCGTGTGGATGAAACGTCCAACACAATAAAAAACCTTTCGCGGACACCCCTAAACTCGGCCTCTGGAACGGCAGATTAGATCAGAGCGTTTAAATGGCGAGACTTGTTATCAGGGGAAGCGAGTGTTTAGCGAGATGGATGCGGTCTTTTTGGTCTCCCCTCCGCCGTTTCTGCAGCAACAAGCTTGTTTGCAGCTCACCTGCTGCGACCGAGCTCTGGCCTCCCGCCCAGTTCCCAGCTACGCCGTGCAATCAGCCCAGTAAAATGTGAGCTAACCAGCCCCACACCTCGCCACAGCGGCAGGCTGCCGCCACACAGGTTTTCAAAGAAAACTCCTTTGTGCTCCGGCGGCTGTATCCTCTTTCATTCACTACAGGTTCACGGATACATCTTTTCTTTTTTTTTTCTTTTTTCCCCCTTCTCTTGTTCTTTGCTATTTCGCTCCTGCCCTAAAGAGGGGACAGCGGCAAAGTGGAGTTGTCACCCATCTCTCGCTCAGCTCATCGGCAGACGTCTCAGGCGGTGGATGCTGACAAGCCATGTAAAGACATCTCTGGTCTTACTCGTCGCCGTTGTTTGCTCTTTGAGCGAGTCCTCCAATGAGGCAGCCGACTCCCTGCTTCCTGTTTACGTCCGCTCACGCGTGGCCAGCCCGTCGGGCGCTTTTGGTTTGGATGGAGGTTACATCTGAAATGGTGCCAAAACGCCTGTCTGGATTGTGGGTGAAGCCTAAAGCCCCGTTTCCACCGAGCAGTGCGGTGCGGAACGTTACGCGTTGGAACGGTAAACCCTGGATCTAGTTTGCGTTCCCACCGCAGAGCGTACCGTACATGGCAGGCGGGGTTCATTCCGGATGGTCATCGTGGGGAACCACTTCCACCTCCTCCTGTCCACACCGCTCCGGCTGTTGTGGTCTCTAATAATGAGGCGATAATCGGCGCGGAGCTCTCTGCCTCTGGTCCGGCAACGCTCGGCCGTTGGCTGGAAGCCCTCCGCGGCCTCTCTCTCTCGAGACGAGCGGGAAACACGAGGCGAGCTTCTGGTTGCTCGCCTCGCTCCTCCCAGCTCCCGCTGTACTTCCTCCCTCCCTTTGTGTTACATGCTACCATTTTCTCACAGAACAACGAAAAGTCTGGAATCTCCGCTCGTGAAATCGATGATGCGTTTAAACATGGCGTGTTTGTGTTTGTGATTTATTCCCACCGTCGCATCTCCGTCTGTGTGACCAGTCAGCGCCGCAGCGTGTCTCGCCCCACCCTTTAGGTATGGGATCAGTGTTCCGGGAGAGGATAGCCAAACGGTACGGCTTCTTTGGTACGGTCCAAAACAACGCCCACGGAAGCGTACCATTCTGTTCTGTACCGCTTGGTGCAAATGGGGCTTAAGTATGTGGCGCTGCCTCTCCGCTCATGGCCATAGCAGCGGGGTCAAGGCTGCTGTGTGAAAGAAGCCTTCAGGTTTCAGCCCTGCTCTTTCCTTTGCTAATTCAGTGCTGTATGAAATTCTTTATGTTGTGGTGAAATGGGTGTCTTGTATTGTAAATAACAGTGGCAATATTTTATAGACTTAAACTATATTTATGGTGGATGGGAACACGATGGGATCCGCGTTTTTGTTTTTTCGAAGGAAAAGATTTGAGCTACGCGGGCTATCACACCCAATCAAGAGGTGCAATTACTAGCCAAGTTCTGCCTGTTCACATTGTTTGTGATCCATTAGCATGAGAAATGCATCACTATAAAGTAATAAAACTGAGAAGATGTGGATTTTGTGTCTTATTATTGATGGACTCTTGGTAGTTATAATATGTTCTAACAGTTAAAGAAACTGCATGAAATTTTCAACCCTGTTTAGGGAGATGAGCATTTTTTTTCTTCTATTTTTGACTCACCGTTCTCCGTGTCAGCATCGTCCTGACTTTTTTTTTTCTTTTCTTTTTTTTTTCAAACCGTCATACTGTCTTTTATCATTTTGTTCAGTAGCTGTTCAGAGAAGCTCAGGCAGGAAATGAAACTCTTGACCTGTTGGCTGGTTCTATTTCAGGCTGAGCTAGCATGGATCACAAACGCTTCTTATTGTTGTTGAGGTAAATTGCCAAGTACTGTCATAGGAGGATTTCTGTGTCACTGACTATCGCTGGCTTTTATCCTCATGCATGGTCTGATTATTGCCCGGTTTAGTGTTTGAGCAGAGCTTTGTAATGCTAATAATATTAGTTATTTAAATATGGTGCCTTAACAGACCGGTGATTGCATGTATAAAGCCAAATAACCGCTACTTCACACTTTGCCTCAATGCCAGTCACTTCCCAAATTATTATATTGTTTTGCATATAGTGTGGTTGTGTTTTTGTTTTTTGGGTGATGTTGGTTAGCTGAAGGTGTCATCCACACTGAAGCCACTGTGTGTCATGTCCGGTGACTATTTCCATTCCCTGCTGAGTCTGCAAACACGATTGCCAATGAGCAGGCTTGTTACACGACAGCTGAGCGGAGAGGCTCCGTCGCCGGACACTCAAATGCACCACGGGGCAGGATTCACAGGCCAATCTGCAAGTTTGGCACCATATAATCTCTGAACATAACTTTTAAAACCACCGCGGCCGTGAGTTTAACCGGGATGCGTCAGATATGCGCTGCGTGTCTCCTGTCGATTTTGATAGCTTCGGGAAATGGCTGCCGCTTCCATGTTGTTAGTTTTAAAGAGTTTAGCGGGCTGATTGTTGGAGAGCTCAGGTACGGTCCCCTCATGCCACCCCGGTTTGTGTCCTCAACCCAGAGCGAAGACACAGTTCTGCCAGCAAGCCTGCCTCCACCTCGCCCTTCCCCGTGTCGGCTCGGAACCGGAGTAGCGGCAGCGGGCTCGGACCCGGCCTGGGCTCGGGGTCTGCGGCCGGGGTGGCGAGCGGAGGGATCATCAGCCGAACTCCCACCGCCGGGTCCAGCTCATCTTCCTCTTCAACGTCGTCGTCCTCCATTCCCAGACCCCTAAAACCAGCCAACGCGAAGCTGCCAGGCGTCCAGCGAAGACATCCCTGCCCCTCCAACAGGAGGATCCAGCCTGACAAGATGTGAGTTGGACTGCGTTTGCAGTGTCGCGCGCGCGCTGCCGGGGTTGCAAAGCGTTGTGATCTTTATCAAGACAAGGGCTTAAAGGTTTAAATCACGGAGTTCACAGGTATGAAATTTTATCTTTAAACGTAGATAATTAATACAAACACACATAATCTCACCACTTTATACTTATAGCTCAAATTCTTCACATTTTTGCGAGGCAGCTTCTCCAGTTAGCATAAAGCTAAAGCTAGTTCAAGCAGCTGCCTTGAGCTAGCTGACCAAGATACTTGGAACTGTTTGATAGAACGTTCTATCTGGCAGCATTAAGTAGCTTTTGCCTTCTCACGCGTTTTAACTCCCTGGAATAACCGAAGGTGCATGCAGTACGTCAATCTTCTTATTTCATTTTCACTCACCGGCCACTTTATTAGGATCTTTTACCGCCTAATATGTGGCCCTCTGCTGCCGTAGCCAATCAGCTTCCAGGCTGGAGGTGTTGTGGTTTCAGAGATGCTCTCTTGCCTCCTCGGCTGTAACGATGGTTCATTGAGTAACCGACGTCTTTCTAACGGCTGGAACCAGTCTGGCCGTTCTCCTCTGACCTCTGACCTCTGCAATCAACAGTTCATCTCCTCCCAGAGAAACTGAGCATCACTGGGTGTCTCCTCTTTGTGGGACCATCCTCTGTAAAGATGATGGTTGTGTGTGAGGAACCCAGTAGATCAGCAGCTGCTGAGACACTCAGACCAGCAACTAAAGACACTTCAACCACCTTTCTCCTCCATCCTGATGCTGGTCTGAACCTCAGCGGGTCCTCTTGTTCATGGCTACATGCTTAAATGCATTGAGTTGCTGCCATGTGATTGGCTGATTAGAAATTTGCTTTACCAGTCAGTTGAGCATTACATTTGATCAGCAAATGTACTATATCCCAAAGTATTTAAATAACTGAAAATAACTGCACATGTGCTGTGAGAGAAGATCTCAGCTATAAACAACAACGAAACAGCGGTCCTCTCTGATCTGAGACCAGTTTTGGATCACACCTAAATTTACACGGTGGTTTTATTTGAATAATAATGTGGAGAACAGCGTAGTATATGTGATGTAGTCCCAAATATGGTCTTCACCTAAATCAAATAAAAAAAAAAACGAGTAAGTTTTGGCCCGATGGGGAAACATTAGCAAACCTGGCTGTGACTGCCAAGTCAAACTATAGCAGTATAAAAGTTTTAGCCTTTGGCTAATATCTCAGAAACCAAATAACAAAGACAAATTCATTTCTCCCATTGAGGAAATTGCTTCAATCCTGATGTAGCACAAGGCCCTTTTACGCGAGATGTTTTTTTTCTCTGATTATCATTCATAATTATCCTTCATATTTACCAACAACAGACATTTTGACTTGTTATTAGTTAAGCCTTTGCTACATCAGTGACGGCTGTGTGTTCCATTTAAGTGTCCCGCTGCGCAGTCACAGGAGGTAGAACATTGAAGATGATAAGAAGAATTTAGTCATCATTGCTTTTATTATTCACACCTGTGCTTTTTTTTCTACACATGGAAACGCTTCTGCTGTGCATCCCTGTGAAATGTCGCGATATTTCAACCATAGGTGGCGACACAGCAATTTAAATGCACTTTTAAACTAAATAACCTTTTCCAGTTGAATATAGTAAACTACAGTACAAATTTGAACATCATATCTAAAGTCATATAAGTCAACTTGTGTTAACTTTTCCCACTCACATTTGGAAATGCGGTGACTTTCGCCTGTTGGCGGGGGGAAAGCCAGACATTTTGTTTCTTTATTGTGTCTTAACTTTTGAGGAATAGTGGATCACCAGGTTTATGTTTTGTCCTTCCAGCCCCACCCACATGTGCACATTTGTCTCTTACCATGTGTGTCTCACTGGCTCATTGTTTCTAACGCTCAGCTTCCTCCTTGCTGCCCTCTTCATCTCTGCGACCTTCTCTTCCAGCCTCACCCCGGCTGTCAAGGTGGAGAAGATCCATCTGAATGTGGACCCGTCAGCTAAGCTGGTGCAGACCCCCACTGCCCCAGCCACCACCTCATCCTCCTCCACATCCTCCTCTAGCACCACTGTGAGCTCCAACACTACCACCATCACCACCTCCTCCTCATCATCAGCCCTAAAACCAGGCCTTAACTGTCCCTCCATACCAAAGCCCCCCTTACTGGCCCCGGGCCAGATCCCCAACGGCAAGGGCCACCTCTCGGTCCTCTCGGACAAGAAGCAGGACAGCAGCAGCAGTGCCAGTAGCAGACGCCACCTTAACAAGAAAGTGACAGGTCAGACCCGAATTCTGATTTGAGATTTTGACGCTTAGTTCCACAACGCAGCCGGTAATTTCAGCTAAATGCATTCGAAAGACTTGACATCAGCTATCTACTGCCAATTTACAAAAGCCCGCCACGGACGGTAAGGAAGTTTGGATCAATAGTCACACGTTTTAGTCAGTTAACAGACTGCAAACCAGAAACTTACAAGCCACAAGGCTGAGTAATGCAACATACACTTCAAGAAAAGTGTTTTTTTGTTATATGTCATGATGGATGTCACCTGAGTAAGGTATTTCTTCTCCTCCTTTTTTTAGAACGCGAGTTCAATCCAGATATCCACTGCGGCGTCGTGGATGTGACAGCGAGGAAACCATGCACAAGATCTCTAACATGCAAGGTCTGTATTCTCTGCTGTGTATTTTGGACTTTAATTGAAGTTGCTCTGAAATAAAAGTGGATGTCCACATGTGTTAATCGCACACGTCTTGCACAAAAAGTCACCTGTACCCCGCTACATGGCTCAGTAAAAAAAGAGTTCTGCCGTTTCCTGGAAAATCATTTAAAAATGCGCCTGACTCATCCTGTTTATCCCTTAAATTTCTTTCTTGTACTTTTAGGTGTCTCTCCCATGATTATGGATTCTGCCAATTAGCAGCCGGCATGTAGAACTGTGCAAGCCAGCTAGCTCAGTTAGCTAATTCATGCAGTTTTTTTCCCCACTCTTCCCCTGAACCCCTGGTTGAATTTAAATCAAATGACTGAAGTTAACTTTTTGCGAGCTCATTAAGAGGGACCGTTGTCTCCGGCTGCTCTCTACACCCTGCCACCTTCTAAATGAAATAGATGTTTTTTGGTTGTTTTTGAGGAGGGATTCTTGTCAGCAAAGTCACATATTTGGGCCGTAACGCCCTTAAATGTTGTCCGTCCTTAAGAGATGCATGCCATGTATAATCTGAGATGTGTGGCCAGACCCTCTAACCTAACACATTGATTCTGACCCCTGACCTTTCCACTTTCCCCCCAGACACATTCCTTAAGCCAGCGGAGGGCAGTGCCAGGGCGGAGGAAGCGCTTTGACACGTTGCTGGCGGAGCACAAGAACAGAGCAAGGGAGCGGGAGAGGGAGCGAGAACTCCACCAGACCCATTCCCAGCAAGCCCCCCCTCTCAGGGACCCACACCCCTCCTCCCACCTGGCCGCTGCCCATGACGCCCACCAGGTGGCTCATGGCAACGGCCCCGCCCCAGATGCCGCGAAGCCTTTGCAACCTGGCAAGCCCAAATTTCACAGCCCCGGTCTTCCACGGTGAGCGCTAATCCCGGTCTCTTCTTTTATGGTGCTGTTCCACTACACTCTGCTCTATTTGCCTTCAGAATCGGGCACTTTTCTGAGGGTCGTCATACGGTACAAATGGAGATAACGTTGCATTCCATGATGATTCGAGGTGATATTTACACGGCACTCCATCTCTCCGTCTGTCAGTCTAAACAGCAGTCACGGGGTTGGTACCCCCGGAGACCCTGCAGTAGTCCATGAGTCACCACACCATCCCCAAAACGCCCCCGATGGCTTTTCCCGCCCCTCCAGCGACGAGGGGGAGAACGAGGAGAGGGAGGAGAACGCTGACAAACTGGACTGTCACTATTCAGGTTATCACCCTCGACCGGTAGCTGTAAGTGCACTCTACCATTACTGTTGCTTTAGTAATTAGGGGCACCTTCGCGCTTACATTTTTTAAAAGATGCTGTTAAGGACAATTAAATGCAAATATTCCTAAAAGGCATTTGCCAGAAATGCCCCACTTAATGGGAACTTTTCCAAACTCCAGGCACCATCCAGTTTGATTTTGATTCCGATTAAGAGGGCTAAGATGTGCTTATGAAACAATTACTGATGCATCCAAAAAAATGTCCAATTTTTACGCATGATTTTGTTTTTAATCACCATGTGACCACTTGCATTTTAAATCCTAGCATATTTGTACTAAATCCTTCAAGTAAACTGATGAATTTCAGCAAAACAAACAAAAGTCTAGCAAAACAGACGCTACGCGCACGCAACAGCCGGCGTGTTTCACCGGAGCTGCACATACTGACGTTCACCCGCCTTCTTTCATTCTCTGACGTAAAAATACCTCTTGGAACCCCGCAGGTAAATCCCCGAGGTTCGGCTGGCCGACAGACCGGAGCTGCGATCAGTCGCCGTCGCTAGTTAGCTTCCTGCTAGCAAGTCAGCTCCATCAGTTAGCTTCCTCGGTCTCACAAAAGGACAGAACGGTTCACAAAATAATTTCATTTTGGTTAAACTCAGCCTTCATCTCCTTTCCGCCCAAAATGCTCTGATTTGATAGCTTGTAACTCAGCAGGATGGAACTGAGCTCAGAATAAAAACACAAAGCATGTGTTCTGTGATCCTTATCCGATTGGCTGAGCTGTAAGGAACCGGCAGACATCAGAAGCACGTACAGTGTGTTAATAAATTCATTAGACCACCACCCAATGTCAGGTTTATTTTATATTAAAAAATATATATATATATATATATATATATATATATATAAAATACACACACACACACACAAACAGACATATACTATTTTATTTTCACCGAGTTTTCAACATTTCACCATTTTTGAACAGTAATTTCATGCTGAATTCACCTCTTCACACCCAAATTTGAGGAGGCTCACCAAGCTTCTCTGACATGTCAGAAATGAATCAAGCACAACATTCAACCTCTAAAACAAAATTTTTTTCTGTTCAGGAATGCGAGTAAATAACTAATTTGACATTTTAATCAAGAAATAGTAATGTTTTTCTGTAAATTTGAAAATACATGGATAACAGTTACATTTTAGCATTAAAAATATTTTGGTACATGTGGATTAACCACCATGATTTAGGTAATTTTGGTAATTGAGGGTAGCTGTGGCATGAACCCCACGTTGGGTGATGGTCTAATAAATTTGTCCAGCGCTGTTACTCATGTGTTGGTCGCACGTGCGCTTGCAGAGTTGTGTGTATTGCAGTGTTTTGAAGTTGTCTCAGGCCGTCATAATTTTTGGAAATGTGAAATTCCGATTCTTGACTTTTCTGCATCAGAACATAATCGCTCTAAATAGAACCGCAGTCCATCTAGGAATCTTTTTTTTTTTTTTCTCTGATCCCAGTATTACGTAAAAGTAGCAACTGATGCCCCTTTCTGTTTCCAGTACTGTACCTTTGGAAGCCGACTGTTTGGGAGAGGCTGTTACTCCTTCGACCGGCGATGGGACCGAGTGCGATGTGCCCTGACCTCAATGATGGACAAGCATGTCAACTCTCAGATGTGGAAGTGAGTCTTCTGCCCAGATTACATTGCGTTTTTTTTTGTTTTGTGCCGCGAATCGAAGGGACGTCATAATTGGCCACTGTGCGGTCAAGGATTTTCGACTTGCTAACGAGGGATGTTCTGGCTTGTTGCAGGAAAATCCCCTTGGCCTTGGAGAACACCTCCTCTTTTGCACCTACCCATAGAACAAGCACAAACTCCCACAGTAGCACTCCCTCGTCAGGCTTCCTGGGCCCCCCAGCCACCTTACCGCAGACTCCCTACAGCCAATCCTACGAGGGCAAGTCACTGCTCTCCTATGGGACCACCTTAAATGCCCGTAGCTCCCCGCAGGGAGGGGCTGAGCACCCGGCCTACAGCACCACGCAGGCCCGACAAGTGTCTTCGTCGCCGCAGATGCCTTCAGCCCACTTGTCCTCGTCCTCCTCCTCATCGACTCCTTCCCTAGCCTCAGGCCGGGCGCTCAAGTCCCGATCCTCCAGCAGCAGCACTACCAAGTCGTCTTCATCCTTCAGGCCCAAGGAGATCTCCTCCGGCTCCTCCACGCCCGTCGTCCCGAACTCGGTCGGCGGGGGCAGCGGTGGAGCCAACAGTAACAGTAGCAGCGCCAGCTTCAGCTCGGGGAAGAAGAGGAAGAACAGCTCCATCATCTCCTCATCCCACGGCCCCACTGAATCCTCCTCTTCGAACGCCAACTACTCTTCCTCCTCCTCCTCCTCTTTCAAGAAGAACTGTGCAAATGTCGGCAGCTCAGGGAGCACCTACCACCACAGCTCACTAGGTCCTTCATCCTCATCGTCGCTGTCCTCCACCCACAGCGGAGTCCACAGTGTGGGCCTCAACTGCGGCCCCACCGTGCGGACCAACTCCCTCAGCCTCAAGGCCGAGCCCTCCGGGGGGTCGGCGGGCGGCTCCTCGGGGCCGTCGGCGCGAGGCCCCCCCTCGGGCAGCCCCGCCGAGTCCATCAAGCGCATGAGCGTGGTGATGAACAGCAGCGACTCCACACTTTCCCTGGGGCCATTCGTCCACCACCAGTCCTCATCCGACCACCACACCAGCTTCGGCCACCACTCCTCAGACGGGCGCCTGGAGGGCAAGAAGCGCAAGAGCTCTCCGGCCTCCAGCGGCATCAACAGCGGAGGAGGCCTCGGAGGCGGAGGAGGTGGCGGAGGAGGTGGGGGTGGAGGCGGAGGAGCGTCTGGACCGGGTAGACCCAAGGTGGCCAAGTCGCCTGCTATTAATAACATCCACGGGAAACATGGGCGGAGCATCCCAGGGACGCCAGGGCTGGCCAATAACTCCCATTTACATCAGGTGGGTCTTGTCCTCCTCCTGCTTGTGCTCGTTAATGGATTCCCAAAATATGCAGCGCAAACCCTCATTTGAGGACTCTCACTGGGCTTCTCTGAGAAGTCAGAAATTAATCAAGCATAACCTTCAACCACTAGCACTAATTTTTCTGTTCAGGAATTGAAGTAAATAACTATAACTTGACAAGGATGATAACATGCTTTACTATTTTTTTTCTATGTCGTAAAACAGTAAATTTAGACAGTTTGTGGATAACAATAATTTTAGCATTTGAAATATAATTTCAGTTAAACTGGTGGATTAACCTACAGAAACATAAATGATTTTTGTAATTACAAATACTGTTAATATAGGGCTGCTCTGGCAAAAACCTCACATTCGGTGGTGGTGTAATAAATTTGTTAAGCATTGTATGTACGTCCAGTCATATTCTGTGGGATCCTGCATCGGGGAACATCTGTGGAAATGTTCCTCGAAGGCAGAGATGTGAGTTTTCATCCGTGAGATCATTGTGTTCCGGAGCTTGTCGGCAGCAGCGAGCGATTTCGTCTCCTCAAAAGAGTTCGTATTCCCCTCTCATCACGAGCCGATTCCACATTCGCACCCATCTGCCCGACTGTGGAAGGTGTGTGTCGGCGCCCCGCTGTTGACGTAGTTTCTGAAAAATGCCATTTTGGTGTGCAACTTTTGAGAGAAAGTTGTAAGTTTAACTTTAGACGTTCCCCCCCCGCACTTCCTCCAGCCAGATTCACATCCTGTTCCATAGCCTGGACGAGACCCTCCCACGCGGCCACAGTCACAACTACCACATACAGGCCGGTCCACTCAGGTGCAGACATAAAGCAAAGTAAATCACCTGAAACAATGTAGAAACCTAACGAAGAGTAAACAACACCAGGAAGTGTCAAATCAGGCAACACCGGGACTAATTAGAACACAACATAACGATGTAACCCACAGTTAAGTCCATGAACACACAACCCCAGACCATAAGCATGAGGGCACGCCCCCCCCAGCACGCTATTACTTTCAGTTAGCCTCTTTCTTTACCGCTTTACAAATGGCTGCCATGAATAAATGCGAGGTTACCGCCATCTGCTGGGCGTGACGACTCCACGCTCGACTTCACAGTCGAAAGCCCTTCGAAAGAGCGCTTCCTTCCTTCATCGGTGACAGATGATGCAATTTTCCGTCTTCGCGTGAAACCAGAAATGTTACTGGCGTCGCTGATGAGGAACAGTCGGCGGACGCGCCGCTGAACCGCCGTATGCTCGTCACCCGCGCCGAGCGGCCATAACATTAGGACCGCTGCACGTTAACCTAGAAAACAATGCAGCAGCCCTGCGATGAAATTCTCCCTTCAGGATTTTATGTTGGATTTTTTTTAGTCACTCTGTTCGAGAGCCGTTTACGTAATTTGAATGATTGCTATCGGGACTAGGGTTGGATTTTAACAATTCCGATTCCTTTGCGATTCCCTCTTTTCGGTTCGGCTCCTTACCGATTCCCAAACCGATTCCTATTTTATATCCATTATACTTATTTTATGAGTACATAATAAACACAAATGCAATCATGCAAATACAAAAAAAATCTATTGTAACTGTTGCACAGTTCATCCTCCCAGCTTTCGCCAACGTCTTGTCTGTTTAGATAAGAAAACGCGGCGCAGTACGTCACGTTGCTTTGTATTCATGAACGACTGGCTTACAGTCAGTTTCATTAAGTAACAATAACAGTAACATGACACTAGAAAGGCAGGGAAACCTCTTAAATAGACGGCAGTTAACCTGCAACTAAACACACAGACATTTATTTTAATTAATTAACATTAGTGAGCTAGACTCCAGTTAACAGGAGCGTAACAAAGCACTGCAGTTGTAGCCTACGACAAAATGGCGGCTAAAGTTACAGAAAGAGATTTTTTTTTTTTTACGTTACTAGCCTGGAGGAGAGGGTTCGGGGGGGCCTGGCTGCGGCTCCGATTTTCTTAGCTAGCGGAACACAGTGCATTTCTTCAGATTAATGTTGTGCTTCAGCAGATGCGTCGTCATGGCAGAGGTGCCGCCACCACCAGCGCGAGTCATCACTGCGTCACGTTTCACGTACACTTTGCGTCGTGTTCTTTTAATTTCTCGGAGTACAACCACACTTCGGATCTTTTGTTGCTCGTCGCCTCGCAGGTCTCGCTCGCCCGACGCTCGCCGAGACACAGCGGTCAGTGGGCGGAGCCACCGGACTCACACGTGCAGACGTACATGACGTCACCGCGGTTGCTTCAATGCACGTCCAAATGAAATAAGAAGTCGCTAGCTTCCAATCTAAGAACCGTTTGCCCAAATATAATGGATCCGGGTCAGGAAACAGGAAGTTTCGACCCGGTTCGGAAAAAGAACCGGGTCACAACCCCAATTGGGACTGCAATTTTTTGAAGCCGTTGAATTGTCCTGGGTTATTCCGAGAGGTGTCGCTAATATTTTGGTCATCCAAATGCGTGTGCAACTGTCGACGAGTATGACGGAGCGCAGTTCATTTTTGTGCTGTATAAACAAAATAAATTATTGTCGTTACGTAACGGCCATTTTGACCCCTCCTCCCCCCGTCTCTCCCC
>CAAKHG010039519.1:57255-67741 GCA_901007715.1 Dactylopterus volitans | reverse complement strand
GCTCTCAGTGGCCGACCTGCCAGACCTCCGTACAGTCAACAGACAGCGATGAGTCAAAGCCTCCTCTGGCCAGCCGAGGGTGCGTCACTCATGCACATGAGCGGACGCGCGCGCACACGTGGGCGCACACACACACACACACGCACACACACACACACACAAACATGTGTAACCCGCCTGCAAAGGTAGCGGCGCCGCAAATGTCAGCAGTCGGTGAGACACCAAAAAAAAAAATGAAAAAAAAAGCTGTTTTGGTTGCTTCACTCTCATGAAAAACCTCCCAATTATGGCAGAAATCAGCTAAAACGCAGCATAAATCAGGTAACTTATGTTGTCAGGTTTGGAAAACTTTCATTCAATAAAATTATACTTTAACTCCACCATGGAAACATAAAATTTTAAATATATATATATATATATATAAAATAAAAAATAAAATCCTTGTACGGCTAGCTTTTGGTTAAAGGGGCAGTTCACAGGTTTTTGTAATCAGTGGCGTCACAAAACGGCGCAAAACTGGCGATGTAACAGTGATGTCATCAGGATTATTCTGGCTCTGACCTGTTGAACTTTTGGCAGAAAGTTTAAAAAAAAACAAAAAAAAAAACTGGGCACTGAGCAGAGCTGTTAGGGGTCTTTGGGGTAATTTAGCATCCGGCATCCTGGAAGCGTGACCCAGATGAGGCCCTGACGGCCAGAATTATCCTCCAAATACATCACAGTGGATTCTTCCTTTAAAAAAAACATTTACGTAACATTAGACATTCGGCCTCGGTAGCGCTGCAAACGTCAGGCGCGGGCAGCACAAACAAACACACGTGCGCACACACACACACACACACACACACGCACACACATCGACACTTTCATACACACGTTTCTTGCTTGCAGACATTAAAACCCATTCACACATCAACACACACACACACACACATCAAAAAAAATCACATCCACACTTGCACATCCCCCACCTCTTTAAAAAAAATAAATAAAGGGAAAAAGGGAAAAAAAAAAAAAAACATCTGCAGGCATTGACCTGGGTTAAGTCATGTTATGATGTGGCGAACATGCAGCCAGTCATCCAAGAAAAAGCGAGAGCCACAGCGAGTCTCGGCGGCCGCCGCACCGCAAAACACGGCCATATGGCGGCACACGTCCATATGTGCCGCCGCGGTTTACATGAGGTAAACAAGCGACACACACACACACACACACACACATGCACACACAAGCGCGCGCGCGAGAAAGCAGAGTGTTGCAAAAAAAAAAAAAAAAAAAATAGACAAAAAAAAAAGTGGGGCGTTGGTAGCCCAGAGGTGAGGGAGTGAGGGAAGGGATGAGTGTGTGTGTGTGTGTGTGTGTGATACTGCTGATGTGCCCTTGGGCAACACAGTTAACCCTCAGTGGATGTGGCAGCCGCTCCAGACAGCTGTGAATCTGCTGGTCGTTCTATGAATAATAATGAAAGAAAACAAAAAAAATAAATGATATATAAATGAATAAAACAATCGCAGGTGTGAATGTTATCGAATCAGCGTCACAGAGGAGGAGCCACGGTAGCGTTTCATCGCCCGGAGCGGTTTTCGTCTCCCTCTGAAGACGTCCGGAATGCCGCATACGGCAGCAGCAGCAGAATTCCAGGAGCTGCTACTCATGGATTATCTTCCACGGAAGGACCTCGTTCAGGGGAGGCAGGGGGGTCACAGGAGCGGGACCAGAGCGCTGACCCGGAGCTTTGATCATAGAGCTCCACAGGTCCGGTTGGCCGCTCAATATTTGCACCTCACCGTTATCGGCAGGATATGGCCAATATGTACAAACAGTAAGTACTTCTGATATTTGCTCGACAGATTCATCGGCCGATATTTGCGCGTCACAGACTTAGTGGTGTCGGCAGAAATATGGCTGATATCATTCAGCCCGGCATCTGGCGGACGCGTTGCCGCGGATCAGCATCGTTGTATGGAATATAAGTGGGCCCCGAGCCTCGCTGTGGGTTTTTGGCTGGGGGGTGGTGGGGCGCCATGTCCACCGGGTCCGTCTACTTGGTTCCTGGCTTTGGGGGCTCCCTCTATGGCCCCCTGAACTGGAGCTCATTCTGCCCCTTTGGAGGGAGTCTCGTGGGTGCTATTGCCACTCTGCGCTGGCGGGCTGCTTGCCCGTGGGCTGGGCGGGCCTTGGAGGGGCGGGGTCTAGGCGGGCCTTGGAGGGGCGGGGTCTTGCAGCCGTGGGCTTCACTTGCGCAACCCTAACCCTAACCCTAACCCTGGCTGGGCTGAGGTTCCACTCTCTCCTATCCTGCCGGTCTCTGGCCGGGGGCGGGGGGCCCTGTGGCCCTCCCTGGGCGGGTCGCATGGCGGCCCCTGGGGCACACCTGGTCTTGTATCTTCTCTGGTCTGCAGGGGGGCCGCAGGGCGCTCTGGCCACTGAGGTCTCGGCCTGGCTGCCCGTCGGGGGGGCTGCTCGGGTGCAGCTGCGCCCCCTCACTCCAACTCCAAATCTTTCCCATTGACAAACATTCACAGCTGACACACGCCCACGAGCTCGCTCGCTCGCTCACTTGTTCGCTTGCTCGCCCGTGCTCTCACTCACCCACTCACTCTCACACACACACACACACACACACACACACACACACACACACACACACACACGCTCACACACACACACGTACAAACCCACATACACGCACAGCAAAACTGGACTGCAAGCGTTATAATGTTGATGTCCGACATCTGATGCTGTTCTTTGCTCCTGCTCATGTTTTGGTCATTGCTGTTGTGGTTGTTGTTGTAAACTAGCTGCAACAGGCAAAGACCCAGCAAACGCCACGAGACTCGGAAGCAAGGCCACTCCCAGAATCCCTGCACCCACCCGGAGAGGAAAGGTGGCGAGGGTCCGGGTAAGCCAGGACACGAGCACCAATGCACGACACGCCGTCCCGTGTTGACTTTTCTCCCACGAGAGGAAACAACCTGCCCGCAGCGCGCTGAACAGTCCAGCGGTCTACAAAATGTCTGATGTGAGGTGGCGATGTATTGATAATAAATTCCCAGACCGCGGAGAGGAATCATGCTCACAGACGCCGCTGCTTGAAATCGAAAAATTTGCAGCAGAATGGGAATTTCCCCGGCACACTCAAGCTCTCATCCCGTTATGATCCACTGCTGGAAGAACACATTAAAAAAAAATTAGGGACAAAAAAAAAAAAAAATGCTGACTCATTATTTGAGCTCTGATATCCGCAACGAGTCGACTGAATTATGTGGCAGAAAACCGTCACAAATGGAACAACAAAAAAAGTATAATATGCAATTTAATTATAGGTCAACCAAAACTGAAATGTGCTTAATGCAGAACAACAACCGAGCAGGACCCGAAAAAAAAAAAGACAAATTTTCCAAAGTTATAAAAGTTGAATTTTGAACAAATAGCGAGAAATGCAACAAAGATGCAAACTGTGCAAACGAGAAACAGACTCAGAATTAAATATCCTAAATAGCTGTGTGAACAAAAACAAGTGACCCAGATCACTTTGGTGCGGGACTCAGACTGACCCCAGTTAACCACCACTAGCTTAAGATGCTTAAAAGACTATTTGAGATCCACTATGTCACTATACGACTGAACACATGCACGCAAAAAATAAAAATCATCATCATCATCATGTGCATGAAATATATCGGCCACGTAACATCCGCCAGCTTGTTTGGCCTCTTGTTTGTTGCAATATTTAACTCGTCACTTAGATTTAGCCCGCCGTGTTTCCCGTGAGTTCGCCGAGCATGATCAGCTAGCGCGAAGCGTCGCTTCCCCGCATTTCCCTGCGGCGCTTCCTCACTTCTTGTCTTACGTCACTGATGCCGTCACTCACCTGCGAGGATCGGCGGCGTCGGCGGCGTCTGAAGTCGTTGGGAGGAGTGGAGCGTAAGAACCCCCCCCGATGGAAAGTTTTAAATCTCGTACAGTTATGGGGAAATAGAAGACTGAGGTTGCATCGGAAGCCGTCAGCCCCCTGTGACGCTGGCGGTTGATGAACCATCTCATTCCTTCATGTCATAAACCCGCCACACTCTGTTGCTCAAAATGGAAATAAGCTCCAAACGGTGCCGCCGCTCGGCTTTGTCCGACGCCCAAAGCAAAAATAGAGAAAGTGTGAATAAAAGGGTCTCCACCTTGGATCCCGGGCCAAACACTGGTCCTGCTAATGGGCTTCCCCCCGTGACCCGGCCCAGCGGCACGGCACCTCAGCCCCGACCGCCGCCGATACAGCCTCATCACTTCCTGCCTCCATCGCCAGGTCCGATATTACTGCATATGGGTGCTACACTACTGCATGCGGGTCTTCTCCTAGTTCGTATGGGTCCTCTTCTACTGCGTATGGGTGCTACACCGCTACATACAGGTCCTCTACTACTGCATACGGGTTGTCTACTACTGCATATCGGTCCTTTACGACTGGATACGGGCCCTTTACTACTGCGTATGGGTCCTACATCACTACATAAGGTGAGTTGTCCACAATTGCATATGGGTCCTCTACTACTACTGTATTGGTACTCTACTCCCACATACGGGTCCTACATCACTACATAAGTGTCCTTTACTACTGCATATGAGTTGTCCACGACTGCGTATGGGTCCTTTACTAGTGTATTGGTACTTTAATACTGCATATTGGTCCTATATTATGACATATGGGTGCTACACTACTTCAGACAGGTTCTCTACTACTGCGTATGGGTCCTATACTACTGTATTGATATTCTACTAGTGCATATGGGTCCTCTACTCCTGCGTATGGGTGCTACACCACTGCATAAGGGTCCTATACTACTGCATATGAGTTGTCCACAACTGCATATGGGTCCTTAGCTACTGTATTGGTACTCTAATACTGCATATGGGTCCTCTACTCCTGCGTATGGGTGCTATACCACTGCATTAGGGTCCTATATTACTGCATATGAGTCGTCCACTAGTGCGTATGGGTCCTCTACTACTGTATTGATACTCTACTAGACTATATGGGTCCTCTACTACTGCGTATAGGCGCTACACCACTGCATCATAGTCCTACACTACTGCATATGAGTCATCCACTACTGCATACGAGTCCTTTACTGCTGTACTGATACTCTACTAGTGCATATGGGTCATCTACTACTGCGTATGGGTGCTACACCACTGCATAAGGGTCCTATACTACTGCATGAGTTGTCCACGACTGTGTATGGGTCCTTTACTACTGTATTGGTACTCTAATACTGCATATTGGTCCTATATTATGCCATATGGGTGCTACACTACTTCAGACAGGTTCTCTACTACTGCGTATGGGTCCTATACTACTGAATATGAGTCGTCCAATACTGCATATGGGTCCTCTACTACTGTATTGATATTCTACTAGTGCATATGGGTCCTCTACTACTGCGTATGGGTCTTACACCACTGCATAAGGGTCCTATACTACTGCATATGAGTTGTCCACAACTGCGTATGGGTCCTTAGCTACTGTATTGGTACTCTACTCCTGCTTATGGGTGCTATACCACTGTGTAAGGGTCCCATATTACTGCATATGAGTTGTCCACTACTGCATACGGATCCTTTACTACTGTATTGGTACCCTACTACTGCATATTGGTCCTAAATTACTGCATATGGGTGCTACACTACTGCATAGAGGTTCTCTACTGCTGCATGTGGGTGCTATACCACTGCATATGGATTCTCTACTACGGTGCTACACCACTGCATAAGGGTCCTATTCTACTGCATATGAGTTGTCCACTACTGCATACGGATCCTCTACTACTGTATTGGTACTCGACTACTGAATATGGGTCCTCTACTCCTGCGTATGGGTGCTACACCACTGCATATGGGTCCTCTACTCCTGCATGTGTCCTCCACTCCTGCGTATGGGTGCTACACCACTGCATTAGGGTCCTATACTACTGCATATGAGTAGTATGCAGCAGTGGTATGTTGTTTAATGGTGGTTGACAAACAGCCTCCAAGCGTGTCGCCATGCGTGACTGACTTTTACCCATTCAGACGTGCGTTTGTACGTACGAACACGCCTTCTGATACTGGACAAGATCCAGGTTCTGGCCTCAGGGGTTCACCCGACAGGTTACGGGCTGACAGCGAACTCACGACCGGCACTGAAGCCTTCTCATTTTCATTTGTATTTTTATATTTTTCAATCTACATTTGGGTCCGTATTTTTCCTTTCTTTAAATATTTCTTAATCATTTCTAAATTCATATAATTTTATTTTGTTTACCGATGCATCGATTTGTCAGGCTGACCGGCTCATGTTCATTTACTTTTATTTATTTTTTTTTTTTATGTTTAGTTTTTGTTTCAAGTGGCGTCACCACTTCCCAAATAACACTTGAACTGTGAGAGAGGATCATGGGACAGAGACAGGTTGGGGCGGGAGGGAATCATTTCAATTCATAAAGTGTTAAAAAGAAATTGTATTTTTTTGTACGCAAATGTTATCTATGACTTGCATTCCATAAATAAAAACTAAAAAAAAAAAGTTAATACTGCATACTGCTCCTTTAACTCATCTTTGCAGTACTCTCGAGGTTTAAAGCTCCAAGATCAAACTATTTTACCTTAAAATAACGTCGCCCGGAATAATTTTTGATCGGAAAGAACGGTGGAACCGTCACTTTGTAAACGGGGCGGATTGAGCGCCGTCTCCTGCTCGGCGGGGGAAAACACGTGAAGACGTGAGGAGGTAACCCGCACGCGTCGGCGCAGACGTCACGGCGGAGGAACACCACTGAAGAAGAGATCGACGGAGGAGGAGGAGAAAGGAGGTGCCTGAGACACACGGCTCTCGTCTACGTGCAAAAACTCGACTCGTTAACATCTTATTGCGTCTCCTTGCAAAAAAAAAAAAAGATCACAACGCCGGCACGTTTTTTTTTTTCTGAAAAGTAATTCTTTTATTAATATTTTACAATCCTTTATTTATGGTTATGTCATTATTTACTTTTTCAGCGCCACTTTGCAAGTGTCATTATTCCATGCTGTCTTTGACGACAACAAAACAAAAAAACAAAAAACAAAGGGAGGTTTTTTTTTTTTTTTTTTTTTTTTAAAGAATGAGAGTCTATACAACACTTCTGTCAAGGGGAAGAGAGAGATTCACGTTTCAGCTCTCGTCCCTTCCGCTTGTCAAAAAAACAAGTAAACAAACAAACAAACAAACAAAAAAAAGAGGTTAAAAGCAGGACTGTCAGTCAAGTGAAAAGGTGTAGAGTCTGTCTGTCTGTCTGTTTGGCTATAAAAACACCCCACACTCCTGCTGACTGATCTTTAAAAAGAACAGGGTTCCTCGTTCTCCTCCGAGTATAAAATTCCTTCCCCATCTTTGAAAAAACAAACAAAACAAAAAATGAACCCAAGACAATATAGCAAAAATGAATTCACAAAAAAAAAGAAAAGAACAAAGATGGTCTCTCTTCCAGGTGCTGCTCCAAACATTGGAGGATAATATATCTTTTTTTTTTTTTTTTTAAAAACAAACAAAAAAAACAAACACCTTTAGTGAAATGAGAAGGGCCACTGTGAAGTAAAGAAAAGGGGCGTTTATGAGGTTTTAAAAATTAAAAATCTGTTGTTTTTTTTTTTTTCTTTTGAAAGACCATTCAGTGGTTGTGGTGCGGCGGTGGCGATGGCGGCGGCGATGATGATGACGACGATGATGATGATGGTGGGAGCTGCTGGCGGATACATTTCCTCATAAAATGATCTATCAAATTCTTCCTGAGAAATAAAGGAAATTTCTACCTGGCATGGAGAGAGTCGAGGAAGGGAAGAGAGCGGGAGGGAGGGCGACGGGGGAGTGGGGGGGGGGAGCTGACCGGCTCACAGAAAGAAAAAAAAAAAAAGAAAAAAGAAAAACAACAACAAAAAAAGCTAAATCCCAATCTTTGGGTTATAATGAAACACAACTGTAAATCTGCTGGATGTTGGCAGCCGACTCGGGAGGTGGAGAGAAAAAGGCTGCGGCGATGATTGTTGATGGCAGGAACTGGGCGGCGTGTGTGTGTGTGTGTGTGTTTGTTGCGAGCGTAAACATGGAGCTGAGAGCTGCAGGACAGAGGAGGTGTGGGCAGCAGTGCTGGTGTTGCTCGGTTGTTGTGCTGCTCAGCAGAGGAGGAGGAGGAGGAGGAGGAGGATGGAGCGGGAGGACTGGGAGGGAGGGGGAGGGGGAGGAAGGCTGCTGGGAGACCAAACCGACCGACCGACCGACCGTCCAGCTGCTGGTGGATGCAACACCGACCACGCTCATCGCGGCTGCAGCTGAAGGCACCCAAATCACTAAAAACACACACACACGCACACACACTTCCCCGCTTAATCTCCTCGTCTTACCTCCAGCGAGGCGCGACGGGACTTTTCCGGGATGTGCTCATTTTGACTTTTTTTTTTGAGGCGACGTTGCTTTTAATAACTCGTTTCCCTTCCGAGTCCCCGCGCGAGGCGGCGGCGGCGGCCTTCAAAAGCAGGAGATCCCCCGAGAAGCTCCTCCCCCGAGAAGCTCCTCCCCCCGACGCGTCCGGCTCAAACCTGTGAGGCCGCGGAGACGCAATTTCGATTAAGAGAAGGCGAGAGTGTGAACACGCTGCGGCGGCGGCAGCTTCCGTCCTCGAGTGCAAAAATCGGCCGTCGTCTCGGCGCCGCGGGAAACGTGGACGCTAAACGTGGCTGTTCTGCGGACGTCCGAGACGCCACTTGAGGCCCGTTTTGGTTTGTGCTCTTCAAAAAAAAAAAAGACCTTCGCATTCGAAAAGAAAAGATGAATCTGTCAAGGCGGCTCGGACGCAACGCTCGGCCGCGGCTGAGCGCCGGGAGACGCGCGGCTGAGAGACGGGAGACGCGCGGCCGGGAGACGGGGGGGCAGGGAGACGGGGAGCAGGGAGACGGGGGGCAGGGAGACGGTTCACATTTCTGTAATTTGGGTGAAAGACGCGTTTGTTCGCTGCGAAAAAAAACTCAAAAGTTTTCCTGACAGTTTGTCTCATTTCAAGTGGACATATTCTGAGTGGCACCAATGTATTTAGAGAAATTGAGCAAATTTTTGGCCTGCTCACTTTGTGTCTGTGGAGCAAATGTGCTCATTCATCTCCTGAAATAAGCCGCTTTTTTGCTTTCAACCAAAACGGAAAGCGGGAGTTTTCGCGATCGAGACTGAAAATCAGACAAACTCGGCTGTGGGCCGTTTTTTTTTTTTTTTTTTGCGATTTTTGGAATTCGGAGTTTGTGAATCGCGCCCGTCGCCACCGGCTTCCTGACGCGAGCGAGCGAGGGCGAGAGACGGTGGCCGCCGGGCAACCGCGCGCGCTGCGCCGTCTCCCTCCTCCGCCCTGTGGGCGGGGCGGCGGGCAGCCATTTTTAGGCTCCTCCAAACAAAGCTGCCGCTTTTACCACTTCACAAGAACAAAACAGGACCTGTGAGAGATGGTCAAGTGTGTGTGTGTGTGAGAGAGAGAGAGGGAGAGCGAGCGAGCGAGAGAGTGAAAGAGAGCGTGAGAGAGAGAGAGAGTTGTGGGCGGAGGCAAATGCTGCCGCCCACCACCACCATTTTGCCACATTTAGCTGGTGTGTGTTCATCCTCCATCCTGCTGTGGATGGAGGGAGTCAATGGCGGTCATGTCGGGTCAAGGCATAGCCGATGCACTCAAGAGGCGGCTTTTACTGGTCCGGTGGCGGCGGTGGCGGCGGTGGTGGTGGCGGCGGCGGCGGCGGCGACATGGGGTCAGGAGAGCGGCGTTGTATGCTTCACATTAATCAGCCAGCCGGGCCGTCGGCGTTCCGTGACCTCGGCCGCGCGCGGAATCACGCCGTGATCGTCATTTCCCCTTCAAGGGCGACCGGTTCGGAAGGTGACGCTCGACTCGGGAATCAGTTCACGCCCCCTCTGACCTCCATCTTGGCTTCTCGCTGCATTTGCAGATTCACATTTTTTTTCCCCAGCCGGCTCCCCGCCGCCCGCCGCTGCCACTCAGTGGTCGCCGGCTGCGATGCAGCTCAGATTTGCGGCTGTGGGTGAAGCTTCTCCACTTCCTACAGGGGGATCTCATGGAGGAAGGGAGAGAGGGAGGGAGGGGGAGGAGCCTGTACTGTTTGATAACCAATCATCTTTGGTGTAAAAAAAAAATAAAAAAAAATAGAGTTTTGTCTTTGAAGTCAACACTATCAGGGAAGGAGCTCACGATCTTCTGGATGTCGCCGTTTCGCATCTTAACTGCCGAAAAAAAAAGTGTTTTAAAGGGAATTCCAGTTTGACGAAGTGCAAACAACATTAATGCAGATGGGAAAAAGAAAAAAAAAAAAGGGGATGAGGAGGTGGGAAAGGGTGGGAGGAGTCATGATGGCTGTAGTGAGGACGATGAGGCGGGGTTGGAGGGGGGGGGGGGGGTTGGGGGGGGGGAGAGGCGACCCCCCCCCCCCC
>CAAKHG010039519.1:40274-57235 GCA_901007715.1 Dactylopterus volitans | reverse complement strand
GGGGGGGGGTTGGAGGGGGGGGAGGGGTTTGGAGGGAGGAAGAGGCGACCCCCCCCTCCCCACTTCGACGTGCTGAGGTCAGATCCAGGAATGTCAACAGCAGGACAACCGGCTGGTTGGCGGCGTGTCCGCCGCCGCTCGCTCGCGTCCTCAGCCGTCCGTTCGTCTGGCGGTCTGCGTGTCCCGCTGCCGTCACTGGAGGTCCCGGTCTTCCAGGTACCGGTACTCGAACGTGAAGCCCTCCTTCTTCCGCTGGCCCCATTTCTCGTAGTCAAAGTAAATGTAAGTTCCCTGGCAGAGGACACAAACAAAGGAGGTCTTAAAAAGTCTTAACTGCTCTGCTTAATTCTGAGAGTGACGACCAATTTCAAATCTAACAATTTTCTTTTTTTCCCTCCTTCTTTATGCAAAAAAAAAGCTCCAGTTTGTTTTGGGCATATCTCAAAAGCAGCTGACACCACCGTCCCCTTTTGCTTGTCAACCTCCAGCTTGTAGTGTAGAGACCAACGTCAAAGTGTACGGGTTTATCGGCATGATGGTATACACACAAAAATCAGCACGGCGCCGGCAGGTAGCTTAGCGTTAGCCTCTGTCGGTAACTTCTGCGACTCTCGAGAGACTCGAGTGCAGGATATGTAAATACGACGTTCTTCTGGTCCCTGCCGTGTCTGGCGGCGCGTCAAACATGACACGCAGGACTGCTGGCCGTGTGAAAGGAGTCACCTTTTTCTTTTTTAAGCGGGTTTAGCGGCGTGAATGCTCCAACTTTGGCGTTTGTGTTCAGATTTGAGGCTGACCTGCTCAAACTCATCGGTGATGGTCTTGGGTTCCTCGTGCCTCTGGAACCACATCATGTACTTGGTGTGGAACCTCCAGGACTGCTTCTTCAGGGCTTTGGCTGCCAGATACTGGGCCTTGGTGCCCTGCGGGGTGACGACGACAAAGAGAGGAGAAGAAGAGTTAGGAGTAGGAGCAGGAGCGTAACGTGGTGAACGCAAGCTTAACAAACGTTGCCCACATTCAGTTGGTATATTTGACGGCCGCATTCTTCCTAAATGTCCTGGAATGTTTCAAAAACTCAGATCTAAATGAGCGGCTCCCTGCCAAACCCTTCAGTGGAATAAAAATAACAAGCCGCCTTCAAGTGTCAGTGACTCCGCTATCGAATCTGCATGCTGATGAGCTCGGAGACCTCCATCTTGTGCACACTGAAGTCGGCGTACCTCCAGGTAGTAAAAGATGAAGAAGAGCGTTTCCGTGGAAAGTCTCTGGTAAAACTCCACGGTGTCCGAGTGGGGAGGCGGCACCTGGTGGTGGAAAGGCAGTGTGGGACATGGGTTCCTCATCAGGTACTGCCTGTAGCATGAGGACAGAAGTGTGTGTTAGTGGGACACAACTGAAGGAGGCAAGAAAAAACATGGTTCTTCACAGGAAGGTAAAGGGTGATAAGGACACTTTACAACTGTGCTTGCTGGATTACGGTGTCAAGGTTTCAAGAAACAGGCAGAATCTTCTTGTCACTTTTTGGTGTGTGTGTGTGTGTGTATGTGTGTGTGTGCGCGTGTGTGAGCGCTACCCTGTGGAAAACAACAGGTCTTGTTGAACAGGAGGGTTTGAGTGTTTGGTTTTAAATGTCAATTGTACCTGTGTGGGCTGACTGCAGCGTAAAGTACCACTATTCTCTGTTCTCCAATTGTGGTGTGTGTGTGTGTGTGTGTGTGTGTGTGTGTGTGTGTGTGTGTCTAACCATCTCTGTGAGGCTATCCTTTAGTTAGAAACGGTCCAAGTGTAAACATTTATATATTGTGAGGACATTTTCGTCACCAAAAAAAAAACATTTTAATGGTTAAAACTTGGTTTCAAATTTAAAGTGAGATTACGGTTGAGATTAGCATTTCATTTAGAGGCTGGAATAAGCATTTAGTTCTGAAATTTAACGGTCCTTCGCATGGGCTACCCCAAAATTGTAGCTGGTTATTTGCACAGCCACATGACAGCCGTCTGCAGCTCGGAGAGCGATGCACAGAAACGCATGCCTGAGTGACTGCGCATCTCCGCTTTACACGTCCCACATGACGCAACTGTTGACCCACCTTTCCTCCTCTTATAAATTACCAAGCAAAACGAGTATGAAAGTGCCGCTGCTGTTATCCTACATTCACAATAACATCGGATAATAGCGCTGGAAAACAATCAGGCTGAAGTTCTTATTTTTGCGGCTCGAACCAGCAAACGAAATCAGATTTTTTTTTTTTCATCGGCTACTTTGTAAACACGGCATGATAACTTGGGCAGGGAGGTTAGTTTGTATCGTTCGGTGAGCTTATAAAATCACAAAGCTGGACGAGAACTTGCTTGTGGGGGTTTTACGCATCCCTTCACGAAAAAAAACAACACGTATGAAACGTTTGTCCCGGACGCCGCGGAGCCGCTTCTGTGAGCAGGCTGCGAAAGCCTCGCTGCGACGGCGCGTCTGCGCATGAACGGTCGCCACGGCGATGAGCGTGTGTAAGTGAAGCGCATTTGTGTTGCCACTCTGGCACATCCTGCTCCTCTTCATCAAGATTACGTTTGCACGCAAGAACACAACCGTGATAACTTTCTTTACACGTATTAGCGCTGTCAAATGAATTTTTTTGTGTTAACGCGGGGACAAATTCACGCTATTAACGCGGCTGCTGAAAAAAAACCCATCATTGGAAGACCGGAGATGTAGCTGTGCTTACTTTAGTGTTGATTTATGATGACCACCGGCCAAAAGAACAACAAAAACCAACAAAAAACAAAATAAAACAACAGTTAGACAGTTAGAAGAAGAAACTTATGATGACGTGTGCCACACTTTACTGTTCTGGCGAAGGCTGGACGTGTTTGGAGTAATAGGTGGAAAGTTTTACTTTAAAAATTGCCGACAGATCTTTGGAGGAGACAAAAGTAATTGCCCCCCCCCCACGACCCAAACTTTGGCTATGGGGCCACGACAGGCTGCATCACAGGACCTTGGTATTTATGGGCCAATAATAAACCCGTAAGTGAGTAGATCACTAACACTTTGGCTGACTGGACGGCTAAAAGACGCCTCCCAATAAACAGTCGAGGATAATGACTGAAAGACATCATTCCAATTTGAATATTTAAATACATTCTAATATCCATTATTACAAGCTTCAGTCTGAAGAGGGAAAAAAAAGTGTTTAATCACAGCAAATTCTGTGATTAATATTTTTTTTTTATCAGTCGACAGCACTAAAAAAGTAGATGAATAAGGGTCAATAATAACTGAATATACTTTACAAATTCATATTATACCATACTTCCATACTTTGGCACTATAATTTTACTCTTGAATGTTGAACTTAACAAACGTGTTCTGCATGTTCTCATGTCCGTCTACGGCAGGATGGCGTGTTATGACGTCACCTGATCCTCTCGGAGTCGGATGGGTGGGGCATGTGCGTCCACACCGCCTCCTCCATGGCCTGCTGGTAGAGCTGGTCTTTGGACAGGGGAACTGGCCCCAGCGGGCAAACTCCCAATGATGGCGGGATGCTGACCTCTGACAGCGAGGGCTGAGGTGCTGACGGGGGGCCCGAGGGGGCCGTAGTGCCGGGGAAGATTTCTGGAAGGACGCGGGAGGCAAGAGTGTGGAGGGTGAAAGTGAGGGGAAAACGTAGCATGGGGGAGGGATTTGGAGGTGGGGGAGGCGGGGCGGGGGAGGGTAAAGACGAGAGAGACAAAGCGAGAGGAGCAGAGTCAGGGATGATAATATCATCATCGGTTTTTGTTCAGAGGAGGCCGAGAGTGGGAGGGGAGATGACATTTTGTTCCATTAAACTACAGCTTTTCTATTTCTGCTCCGTGGCAGCCCTCTATATCCTTTTATTAAGGTGCGTGTGTGCGTGCGGGCGTGCATGTGTGTGTATGTGTGTGTGTGTGTGTTACCTGAGGTGAGGTTCAGGGAGGGCACGTCTCCCTCCATCCCTGAGCTGAGTGCTGCTCGCTCGGCCATGGACTTGAGGCTGCTCAGAGGCTCCTGGGGCTGATGCAGACAGACAAGGGGACTCATGGGAAAACAGATTCTACTGGACGTGTGCGCGCGGTTATCGCGCCTGCCTCGGCGCAGGAACTTGAGTTCCCGCATCAGTGATAACCTTGTCATGGAAATCTTTTGGTTCCACGTTTTGGGCGCTTGGCTCGCTCGGCTGCCCTCCCGCTCAAAGATGCGCAAAAGAACTGAACGACAACAAGCTTAAAATGCTGGTTTTAAATACGGCACCTTTACAGTTTTATATTTTTCTTTACATTCAATTTAAAATTGATCGATTTGTATGTTTTGGTAACTAATTCAACAAACGATACTGAAGAACCGATAACTCAACTACTTTTCTGTGGCAGCATCCGGTGTGCTCTGTTTGACCGTGGCGCCGTTGCACATTGGCCCTTTTTAAAATCAATGCGGCGCAGAAACATTTGCCAAAAAGTTATTTAATCATTATCTTTCGCAGAGTTCTCAATGTCATTTTTTTTCTCCCAGAGCCACTGGTGATTAAAAAAAAAAAAAAAAAAAAAAGTTCAGTTGCATGTCAGTCGCAATTTCCTCTGGGATTAATAAAGTGTTTCTGATTCTGAAATAAAGTATTTCTATACTACTGATGAGTGATTCAGATATTCATTATTCTCTGCAATTCTATCCAAATGTGTTTCAAGGACGTGCAATATTTTGATTGAGCAGAAAATAGATGGTCAGAGTGGGACCATAACCGTCTCTCTTTGGCAGAATTCGGAAATCACAGAGGACACAAAAGCAATTGTGACAGCGTTTACATCCACATGAGCCGTTATTCATTCGCTGTCTGTGTAAAAACGCGTCCACCCTTCAACCAAATACTCCACTTCTTCACACGCAGGCGGTGTCTTTATCTTAAGTGATACGTGTGAGTGATGTCATCTTCTCACCTTGATGCTGTCAGAGGACTGGGAGTAGGACAGTGGTCCGTTCAGCAGGCTGCCGCCGCCGCCGCCCGCTGTTTTGGCCTCGCTGTAGGACGCCGGTGACAAGGAGGAGGATGACAAACTCATTGAGCCCAGTAAACTGGAACCAGTGTCCTTACTGGGGGAGAAGATGGAGGAGGAGAGTGAGAGGATTGGTCAGAAGGGTCAAAGGTAACAGTGGTGATGATTTTAGGTGCTACTAAACATTATTTTATCACAAAAGTTTAAAATGAAGGTGGGAGCAAAAATATCTTCAGGTTTCAACATCATCAGGTCCTGCTTGAATAAACATGCCGATCAGTCTAGGCATCATACTTACGGCTGATTGGCTGTGGAGGTCAAAGAGGATGGCTGGCTGCTTTGTGATTGGCTGGCACTGTTGAGGGCGGAGTCTGTTGTGCTGTCTGCTACCACAGCGCTGTAACCTGCAACAGAAACAGGAGAAACTGCTAATAAAACGGCGTTTCCGACAGAGAACACGAGTGAATGCTGGAAATTGCTGAAGTGACGCGCGACAGGAAGGAAAAAAAAGAGAAGAAAGCATAAATGCCCTTTGAGCTGAAGCTTAAGAAAGCCGAATCTCTGTTAAAAAAAAAAAAGGAATGTGTCCATCTGGCCGTCTGTTGCATATCTAAAGAACTGGTTATCTGACCCTCTCCAAATTTGACGAGTTTGTCACTGGGGACTCGGGTGAGTTGAGCATCGCATTTGGTGCAGTTCGGACAAATGGCACGTTTGACATGAGGAAATTCCAAGTGAACCGCTGTGTGGTGGCGAGTGATGGGGGCAACGCGTCAACCAGCTGCAGCCAATAGCAACGCAGATGGCGCTCCCACTCCCTTCCTCGCCTCCTGCGGCTGAGTACAGTCGCTTGAAAGACCGAAATTGCACCTAAAACTCCCAACACGTTCGATGTGAATATATTTTGAATTAACTGGGGAGCTGCTGCTGTACAGCAGTGGAAGATGGGATGAAAATCGAGGTCATCGTCATGCCAGCAGCCGGCGGCGTTTACCCTGAAAACAGGCTGCCATCAAAACACCTCGCTCTCAATCACCTTTGACTGTTTAAGACAGCGTTTTGTGGCTCTCTGCCAATGAGACATGGCTTGTTAGGGTAGAAATGTGCCCAATCAGCTTGGACTCATCCCATCTCCGGCCACAGCGGCGTTGCTGCTCTGCCCGCGCCGTCTTTCTCCAGCTGATTTCACCGTTTTCCCCCTCCTGCCTCTTTTTTTCTCTTCAACGCGGTTCGAGAGCGGCTGTTATTTTTGCGACAAATCACAGATGGTCCCTCCCGAGCGGACGTGCCCGTCAGCCCTTTTCAGGCAGCCATGTTTCGAGCGGGCGCCGCACTGCTAATTTTAATCCGTTTAATCTCAAATGTTTCCCTGCAAAATAAATGTATGCATTTCACCCTTTACACCACCCAAACATGTAATATGTATGATTTTTTTTTTCATTTCATGTTGGTTATGTTCATGAAAATCTAGGATTTACACTCCGCAACAAATGTTGCCGGTGGGAAACTGCAGTTTTACTCGACTTCTTTAATTTGACCTATTTACACATATCAAAAAAGAACAACACTAACATGTGTAACATGTTATAAATAGGCATGTTTACAAATGCGTTCACAACCTAATTAGAAACATAAGGATATAATGGCAATGCATACTGAAGTGAATGACAACAATGACAACAATGGAATTCCATAGTCTCATAATAGTTACAGTTAAACTACGTAGAGCCATAATAGGGTCTTTTGAAGAGGAGTTTTCTTTTTCTTTCTATCTGGGGTTTTATTTTTCTCCGACATCTTTTTCTTTTTGGGTCGTCATCTTCCTCAGGGTATTTTCTTTTTCTGTTTTTTTTCTGGGGTCCCATTTTGAGAGCATCTCCAATTGTGGCTTGAGACTCACTAGCAACTGCTACAGGAGTCAGAGTTGAGGGAGTGGTGCAGTTGGGGAGGGTGTGTGTGTGTGTGTGCGTGTGTGTGTGTGTGCCTGTGTGTAAGTGTGAGCGTGAGAGTGTGTGGGGGCGTGAGGTGGGTGGGGTTTCAGTGATTGGTCTGGAATTATGATATCCTCCTGATCAGCTCTGCCTCACCATTTAGGAGCCTCGCAGGCAAATGGCCTGTCTGGCGCCGAACCATCACTGTCACAGTCACTTTCAATGGCATCGCTGGCCTCTGTGTTGTGCTAGCGGCAACAAATGTTGCTGTGCTAACATTTACTGCTCTTGTGTTCAAGGCATGCAGGCATACAATTTTTATATCAGTAGTAGACCCTATACAAAATATAGGTTGAAAATATTTCGGTTATATGTGTCAGTTAAGGTATTTTACTTACTTCCTGTTGTAGTCAGACATCTCACTCAGGAGGTGCAGGCAAGAAGTTAAGAGGCCTGGTCATGTGACCACTCACAATAGTTACATGTGATTGACACTATTGAGGGGAGACATCCTATTTTTCCATTTTAAAACTTGCATTATGTGACCAAAGCCAAAACAAGACATTTAGAGCTTTCAGAAGTTAAAAAAAAAATACCGGAAATGTGCCGGTGGGATTAAACGGGTGTATAAAATGCAGAAAACAAGGAGTTTGCTTTGATTTCATGCCTGTATGACTTCATACAGTCCATCAAAGCGTGGTTTCCATGTGATGGAGCTATGATATCTAGAAAAGCTAGCATCAGCAAGCATGTCCATTCATTTCAATGGCACAATTAATTTTTTCCAGATAAACCTTAACATTGTAAAAAGTTTAAAAGTTATAAACAAGTTTGAAAATAGGGCTGCAACAACGAATCGATAAAACTGACAAAAAGCGGTTGTTAAAAGTTTTGGCAATGAATGTGATTAATAATTTGTTGTGTCGTGCGATAGATACATCAGTCACCCATTACGTCACGGAGCTCTCATTGAGTTAAGCAGACAGATGCACACCGCCGTATAACACCACAGAAGAAGAGCAGAGTGTGGCTAAGGTAGAGGTAGAGCCATAAGAATAGAGCGGGGCCGATGTCTTTTTCAAAACATGGCTTAGGCGGAGAGAACGGTTCGAGCGAAGTCGCCTAAAGTGTGGGAGCGTTTCACTCTACGTAACGGAGGAAGTGTGTTGCTTGCAAGTTTTGCAAAAGCGAGATGGCATTGGCACGCGAGCACCGCGGCGGTGACACGGCGCCTGAAGCAAAAAAACACGTTGGGAGTCACTGATGAGGAGGCGGCGAGCTCGACAGCAGGGTATGTCACTACGGAATCCTACGTTTCTTCCGTTTTGAAGTGAGGAAACGTAACGCGAGTCCCTCCTGCTGCTGGTGTAAACTCAAGCATGAAAAGTTCATATAACTCACGTTAGCTCTTTAATGATAGTGGTGGTATATTTTTTTTAAAGTTTGTCTAGAAAGACCTAGGACTCGTTTTTTTTTATTTTTGCCCATTGACTTTTCAATCTGTTGTCATGTATATATTGTGTGCTTTTTCCCCTGTTCTACTTTTTATTTTAGTTTAAATGTTCTTTTTGTATAGCACTTTGTCAGCTTAAGTTGTGTTTAAATGTGGTGTATAAATAAACTTAACTTGCACTGACTACAATAATGGTAATTATTTAATGAATAGTATTACTGTTCTAAAATAAGGCCAGAGTGAAGAGCCACTGCGCTGTATGAGTGAGGAGGGAGGCAGCACAGGGTGTGTTTAGACAGGGATGAATAACTTACTACATCTACTCAAATGTGTGTAATTAAGTCATTGTATAGTTTTTCATCCCTGTCTTAAACGTGTCTTATCTTAAATTGCTCTTTGGGTTACTTAGCTTTACATAATTAGTCACTAAAACAACAAGGCATGTGCTGAGTTGATTTTAATAAACACGCTATTATATATACCCACACCATCTTTTGGATTCCAGAAACAAAGAGCAGCAAACCACGAGAGGCCTCTGGATGGGAAATACAGCATTTACACCACAGCAAGCCGCAGTCTGGGCAGATAGCATCCTCGACATGCTCGTCACTGACATGAGGCCTCTATTGATGGTTGAAGATGACGGCTTCCCTACAATGATCCGCACCTTGAACTCTGGTTACACTCAAGGCTTCCCTCAAGGACCCATGTCACGAAGCTCATGGAGAGGTAATATGAAGGAACATTTGAGGAAGTGAAGACTGCTATAAACACCGGCAACAGTAAACTTGCTCTCACCACGGATGTATGGACAAGCGTAGCCACTGAAGCCTACCTTGGCGTCACGTGCCATTACATCGCAGATGACTGGGACAAAGTCAATCTGCCTCACCAACATTCCACTGCAGGACAGACATACTGCCTCTAACAACGCAGGGTGGTTGGAGCAGGTAGTAGCCAGGTTTGAAATTCCTCCTAGCCAAACCATTGCCATAGTCCATGACAACTGTGCCAACATTGCGGCTGCTGCAAACAGCCTGGAGAAGAAGCATGGGTGGTCCTCTCACATGATGTCTTGTAGAAAAATTTAAGAAAAGCGAGCTAGCCAGCACAAAGCTAAGAGAGAATGAAGAACACATGGCCACACCTGAGCGCCGCCGTGTTCAAGATGTAAGCACAAGGTGGAACCGCACGTTCCACATGATCAGCCTATCGCTTGAGGAAAGGTAGCTCACAACAGCAACACTGTCTGACAGCTGTCACACACAGAGGCAAAAGGTACCTGGATTTGAAACCAGACCAATGGAGCCTGCTGGAAGAGCTTTCAACAGCCCTCAAAGCCTTCTGAATGCGCCGCTGTGTTCATGAGGGGCACTGTCGAGCGTCTGCAGGAGCGATGGAAACAGGAGACTGCTTTCTCAGACACAGCACCAAACACAGTGATTCTTGTGGCGGCCCTTGACCCGAGGTTTAGGAAACTGAAGTTTCTTTCATCCCATGAAGTCCTCCACATTCAAACTAAAGTGCAAACAATGGCAACTGAAGGGAGAAGGGAGATGAATGTGCAGCAGCATGGCGGCTGCGCTGTCACCTCCACCGATACTACAGCTACTGAGTCAACACCTGCCACTCGACTTGATGTGCTGCTTGGTTCCAATGGCGAAGAAGAGGCCAGACACGGCGAAGAAGAGGCCAGACACGGCGAAGCGGCGGATGTCCACACCCAAGTGAGGAACCAAGTCCTCAAACCAAGTCCTTTGGTGAAAGAACCTCGCCAAGGAAGAAAACCCATTGCGGTGGTGGAAGGCTAACAGTGACAGATATCCCACCTTGGCCAGGCTGGCCAAGTCCTACCTGTGCTCCCCCTGGCACCTCAACACCATGTTTTCTGCAGCAGGCAACATAGCTCCCAAGAGGAGAGCCAGCCTGAGCCAGGAGCATGCAGACATGCTAACATTTTTGCGTCGCAATGCAAAGTTCCTGAAGAAAGAAAGTGAGAGAGAGTGAGAGTGTGTGTCTGTGAGTGTGTGTGTGTTACTTAAGTTTGCAGCGCAAGCATCGAGAACAAGTTTTAAATATTGAAACAAATCCTGTTTCGTGATTTGTAATTTTTTGTATTTATAATTTATTTATTTATTGTCCTGACAGCTGACGTCCCTTTTAAACAACACAAAATATCACATTTTGTGCACTTTACTTTAAAAAAAGCCTATATTTGTCAGATATTCTATAACATACATTTGTATGTTTTTTGTGTTGCCATATTGGTACAACTATTTGACATCAACATTTAGTTCTTGTTTTTTTTTTAATTTTTCATAATATATTAAGAGCTCTGGGATGCTCATGCAGCAACCTTTTGTTTGTGCACTCTTCTGCACTGTCAATTTGAAATAATGTCTTGCTTTTGAATAAAAGGGATGGAAATGAAAAATGCTTTTTTTATCCGATTTATCAATTAATCGTTGCAGCCCTAGAATAAAAGGATAAATGTCTTTTAAAAGCTGACATTTTGACAGATGAATGAAATTTCTATAGCTTAAAGTATGCCAGCAAAACACATGCAAAGCGGAATTAGCTGGTATCACAGCCTTCCCATTCTTTATAATGGATACAGTTTTTTTTCTGTAAAAAGTTCAATATTTTAAGAAGTTTAAAAGGTTGGAAAAAAGTTGAATAGAGAGCAATTGGCTAGCGAGAAGAAAAAGAATAAATAGAAGGCAAAAAATGTATTTGGTGAGGTCACAGTGACATTCAACATCTAATTAGTCCACGTGGACATTTGAGCCAAATCTGAGGATTCTTAAGAACGGCACAGGTCACACTGAGATGACCTTTGACCTTATGGAAATAAAATGTAATTTCATGATTTTTGACATTTGTGTAATTATTTTTTCATAATCACTGAAATATTACTGGCCAGATTTGAGATCACTGGTTGCTGCGGGTAACCAGACACCAGATACTCACTAGTGCTGCGGCGTAACCAGACACCAGATACTCACTAGTGCTGCGGGGTAACCAGACACCAGATACTCACTAGTGCTACCATTCTGCTTCTGTTGGCTTGGTGGCCTGATGGAGAGCGATGAGGTTCCTCCCAGCACTCCGCTCCCCACGGACCCCGAGTTGCCACCGTTGCTTCCGATGACACCCACTCCACTACCTGGCGCTAGACCTCCGACTGGGCTCTGTGGTACGAGGGAGGGCCCCTGCACTCCCGACTGACCGGAACCCAAACCCAGAATCCCGGAGCCGACACCTGTCACTCCTGGTGCTGAACCCAGCAGACCTCCCGTTGAGGATGTCGGCCCGCCGACTGTGATGCTTCCGCTGCCGATGGACCCTACCACGCTGTTGGCCGTTGTTGTGCTGATGCCGCCCAGGGAGCCAAGTAGGCTGGAGCCCACCGTGCCTGACGCAGCTGCCTGAGCATAGGGTGCCGGGGTGGAGCTGGACAGAAGACCCGCCATGCTGCTAAGGGATGCCGGCATCCCTGACAGGCCGAGGCTTCCTGACATGGGGCTGGTGGTGATGGACCCGGACATTGCACCTTTCCCTAGCGAGAGCCCCAAGCTGAGGCCTAGGCTGTTGGAAGTGGGCGTGGGCCGTGATGGAGCCTGAGGCTGGGAGCTTGAGGTGAGGAGCCCCTGCGTGCTGGCGTTGGGCGGCGAGGAGGCCGATGAGGGTTGGCTGCTATTGGTTGAGCTGCTGGAATTGGTCAGAGGAGCTGAGCAGGAGATGGAGGAGGAGCTAACTGAGTTTGTGGCCTGCTGCTGCTGCGCCGACGGGTGCGGCTGCTGCTGGGTTGCATTGCTGTAGCTGCCGGCTGAAGTGTGGGAGAGGAGACCCCCCAAGTTGCCCAGATGACTGTTTCCACCAGAGCCGCTGCTTCCACCCCCAGCGATGGTTGCCATGGAGACCAATGAGGATGAGGTTAGTCCCGAGACAGAGGAGGAGGAGGAGGAGGAAGAAGATAACGAGGAGGAGGGATTGCCGTTCTTCACAGGTGACTGGAAATTAAATTACAAGACGTTAGTGTTGATGTTGGATGAGGTTAATGGTGTACTGCCAATGAAAACTGATGCGTAAAATATCTGCACAAGTCAATCAGAAACGAAGCATATCATCAGAAATACTGTGATAATCCCGGAGGAAATTGTATATTGTCCTCAGGATGATGACAATGAGAAACAAGAGGTTCGATTTTTTTTGTTTTGTTGCTATTCTAAGTTTGAAGTTTATTAGTAGTTAATGCCGACAATACTGAATTCTAAGTTACTGAATTATCTCTGGACACCTTTTCGTTAAGTTGATTCAGTATCTACAGATGTCAGAAATGCTCCAGAAAAATATTGGCTGCACATTTCCCTGAGCCCACAGAGACATCTTCAAATGGCTTGTTAAGAGTTTTACTTTCTTGTATTTCTGCTGAGTTTACAATTGAGATACAGGAAAGAAAGCATCTTCTGACCCACCTGACTAACTTCACTGTCTGTTGAACGCCCCCTCTTCTTGTCATCTTCCGAGTTCTCCTGGAGAGAAAAAAAACAAACACATATTAGGCCACAGGAAAACCACACTTTCATTTAAATCTTAGCAGCTGTCCTAAAAAAAGTGGCCATTGAGATTGTCCATGTAGCCCAGCAGGGAGGCAAAACAAACAAAATTAAACGTCTCACCAACAAACATGATCACAAGACTGCCAATTATGGCCCCAAAAGTCATTGTGATGTCACCTTTGACCTTTAAGATATAAACGCAATGGAAATGGATGGACAATCTGAAGACGAACTGCCTCCAGCCACAACTGTTCCTGCCATGGAGGCATAAAAAGGTGAGATACAACAAGACACATTAAACTATTTCTACAATATATACACTTAACATCCATTCCATTTCCTTTCATGCCAAAGTTTAACTTCATGTCAGCGGCGCTGAATGATGCTCCGCCTCCTATTCAGACACATCAGAACTGTAATAACTGCTTTCGCTACATACTGGATGTGGGTGGACGGGAAGAACAGATGATAAAACGACTATAGAGCGGGACAATAAGAGCAGATGGCAGGGCACTACAATAGCACATACAAAGGCAATTATCTTTCATTAACTTTTTTAAGATACTGTCCTAACTTGACTTTGAGGAGACTGTGCCAATGTTACATCATCAACTCTCGTTACTCACAAACTCATGGGTCAGTCTAAAGGGCCCGGGTGTTTTTACCTGTTGTGTTGTTGGAAGTTGACCGATTTCCAATTCTTTTAAGAGATTAAAAAGCAGAAGCTTAAAGGGTGAGAAACATGATGGTATCAAAATGGTTCATCATCATCCGTTATAATTGCAAAACAAATAAAATGTCGGACTCTGAAGTTAGTTTGTCCTTTTTAATCCTCCCTGAGTCTTTGGATGATGTTAATTTCCAGACTAGAATGTCAAGAATTACTACCTGCATGTGGAAAGCAAGGTGAGACTCGGAACTCTGGAGAAGTTTTAAAGTTCTCTTACCGTAGTGCAAGTGGCGGGCGATGGGGGGATGGGTGACGATGAGGTGGTGGAGGTGGGCGTGCTGCTGGAGTGCTGGAAGATCTCGTCCTCCAAGTGCGAGTGTCCCGGTGGGGAGGTGGCAACCAGTGACTGAGCTGCAGGACGCAGAGAAACCCAGAGATGTGAGCTTTCATTGGTGGAGGGCACGATTAACAGCTTTGCGCTTTAAGAGCATCGGAACAATCAATTTGAGGGGCTACATGGCCCCCCTGTTGACTTCAAGGTGAACCAAAATCTGTAAATCCAATAGTATTCAACAAAAAATATAAAAATACAACTAAAACTTCTGCCTTTCTGTGTCTTTTCTTGCATTTAAGTTAGACTGAATTATTAAATTATTGACAACTGATTCTGGGTTTGGAGGTTCTGTACATCAATGAGATGACACACAGTTCCAAGGTTCCAACACCGATGATTTACACACTAAGAAGACGGCTGCATGCAGGAAAATGTTAGTGATACAAGATAGAACTAGAATTAGGTCAAAGTGACCTTGACCTTTGTCCTCTGACCACCAAAACTGAATCAGTTCATCATCTCTGAGTCCGTGTTGAGTTTCCGCACTAAATTTGAAGACTTTCTCTCCAGGCATTTGAGAGATATGGTGCCCGCAAGAAAGGGACGGACGGACGTACAGGAAACAAAGTCTCCGGCCTCGGTGCGGAGGTGAAAAAATTATTTGAAAGATCCTTAATGAAACAAAACAATGCAGCTTTGTGACAGAGCAATTATTTCACAAGAAAAGCTTATTTCTGTGAGGAGGTCATAGATGTCTGTGGACGCAACGTTCTCGTGACTGATTTGTCGGAAGAAAGCTGAACTTGCTGCGCAATCCCGCCACACAATAAAAAACATCAAACTTCCCTTTAGAGCCGTAAAAACCATTCTTCTGCTGTGTAACTTAAACTCCTCTCGTCTTCTTCAGCTCATCCGGGTCCGGGTCGCGGGGGCAGCAGTGGCCCTGCCGTCCGATCCACATTGCACCAGACCCATATGGTTCCTCCTGCAGGTGGTGGGCCCTGCCTTTGGCGTTTTTCTTCGCATACACGTCTCAATGGATGATTCTTTGTCTGACCCTTCACCCAAGACCAATTTGCCATGACGGACCCTACCAGGGTGTGCTGCCCCCGACAACATAGGTCCTGGGATTATTGGGACACTCAAACCCCTCCACCACCATAAGATGATGGTCCACAACGGGGCAGCTTAAAGTACTGCAGACAAATCAAATTTCTGAGGTGACCTGATTCTGTCTCTACTTACGAATATCCTCCAGATCCAGGTCGTCGTATAGAAACTCATTCTCCTCAAAGTCTGGATCCTGCGATGAGTCAAGATAGTAATCCACATCATCCTGAAAAAAAAAAAAACACAAAACAAATATAAGTAACACAAACAGAAATCTACACAAGTCATGGTTCTATGGACCAAAGCCCTTCATGTTCTGTGACGTAAAAGGCCTTGTCTGCCAATCGGCTGACGATTTTACGATGTCATGGTGCTAATGTGTAGTTATGGGTCGCATAAGCACAGACACAAAAAACGGTCAAGCATAACAAACAGAATATAACGTGGCTGCAGCGTCCCCGCTTCCACTGTGGTGACATTTGTTGCGTGCCATGGGCTTTCCTCGCCATTTCCTGCCCATTACTCATATCACTGGGTTCAAATCATTCTAAACGCAACAGTAAATCATCTGAAAACATCCTTCTGAAGAGATGAACAGACCTTAATCTTCCTGATGGCTTCCACCTGCACAGAGTCGTTGTCCAGCATCCTCAGAATGGTCTCCAGCATGCGAATGTGGTATCGATGCTTCTCAATGAACTTCTTCAACTCCTCAATCCGGTCCTGCTTCTGTAGGAGGGACGAGCGAGAGAGTGATGAGTCAGAGCAAAACAGTCACCTGTTTGCAGACACACACACAACCTCTGACAGCTTGACCATAATAATAAGAGCTTGCACACATTTTTAAAAAGATATCAATAGAAGATAAAAAAAAATAAAAATACATGAGTCTAAATATTAGATCAAATCTGCCATGATATTGAAACAAGATGACTTAAGAATTTTTTTTAAAATTCAGCGACAAAATAATAATTCTAAACTGAACAAAGGAAATGGTCACTCAGCAAAGGCGATCCTGTAAACAAGTGTTTTGAGGAGGCTTTTAAAAGTAGCAGTGGACTCAGCTGAACAGTGACTGTTCCTGGAACAGCTGATCTAAATAGGCCTGGCCGGCTGTAAGGAGTCAACAGTTCTGATAGGCAATCTGGGGCCGGGCAAAGGATGGCCTTGGAAGAAGTTAATCAAATTTCAAAATAAATTCTAAAAGCAATGGGCAACCAGCGCAGAGATGCTAAAATTGGGGTGATGCAACAGTGACAGTTCTGACTTCAGGATGAGTTGTAATTGTGGGACTGAGTGGGAGCTCAGACAACTGCAACTAAATTTAATTTCACTTGAACAAATTTAATTTCACTTGAAGAAAATTTCCACATTTATTCCTCCAGACTGTCATATGGTCTGGAACCAGAATTGAATTATGGCTCAAGCACTTACTTTGCCGCAATTTTGGCCTTAAAATGGCCAAGATAGACACTACTTAAGAAAAACAAGCATAGCAATTTACATACGGACGTAAAAGCATGTTCAAATTTTTAAAAGATGCATAGAAAAACATACAGATGTGAGTGAATATCTAAAAAGGTATGGCAGTATGAGAGCAGGACTGCTGCCACATGAGCACTTTATTGCTTAACGCATCATAAAACACAGGCGTTGGACCACTTGTGATTTCAATATTTAATTCTTCCGCTGCTGCACAGTTAATTCACAAAAGCACTTTAATGTGACATTCTTTTTTCCCCCTCCAAGTGATTCTTTTTCGATCCAAAAGTATTTGGACGAGGGGTTTAAACGTTTGACTACTGCGGTGCTTGATCAAATCTTGGTGCGGTTTTTTTTTTTTTTTTTTTTTGGGTACAAAAAAAAAAAAAAAAACTTGTTTCTTTGT
>CAAKHG010039519.1:18643-29519 GCA_901007715.1 Dactylopterus volitans | reverse complement strand
ACTCAAATACGCACACACACAACACACACACACTGGGTAATGCCTCTATTACATGGCCCTATAAAGGAAAATATCAGACTGGATAGCTCATCATCGGTCCATGACAAGAAATCCCTAGTGTAATAACTTTTGTCTGCAACTAAGCAACCAACTCTCAGCTTCATGTGTACCTCAGCACACACGTATGCACATGAGTGGTTGTGCATTTTCGGGCATACGGATGGAGGTTTACTCTGAAATTGTGCCAAAACTCCTGTGACTGTGTTTGTTTTAAAGCGTGGCTTGAAAAACATATGTTGGTGTGGAGTTAGCCTCAAACAAACACATACTCACGTTCACATTCATTTCCCCTGAGAGGTTTCCGTGCGATCAGCAGTGTGTGTGTGTGTTTTTGTGTGTGTGTGTGTGTGTGTGTGTGTGTGTGTGTGTGTGTGTGTGTGTGTGTGTGTGTGTGTGTGTGTGTGTGTGTGTGTGTGACTTAAACATGACAGCCGTTCAAGCACCAGAAGTCGCAGGCGCACACGTGAGAGGGATGATGGGAGCCGACACAGAATCATCAAGGCTGAATCCTGTCAAAAACTGCGTTTCCAGCCCACGGTGACGAACGTCAACTGAAAATAACATCAAAGTCGGGGACTCTGAGGAGCATTTCTGTGGGACGGAGACGAGCCCAGCCTGGAGGTGCTCAAGCTTCACACTTACGTCTGGGTCAAATTACGAGTATTATCAGGCTGGGTGTCGAGTTTTAGGTGCATTGTGGCCTGAGTACACGGACCGAAAAGACGCACTGGTCAGCAGTAACACGGTTTCAAAACACGGGAAGACGAAAACGGAACAGAAAAAGGGGAAGCGCAAAAAAATTGATAGAATTTTGTGTGGTGTATAGTATCAATGCACGGATGCCAAGTATTGATCTATCGTCACGTAAATTCCAAAGGTGCATGAAAGATTGATGGCAGGCTTTTAGGACACACCGTCTGCACAACAATTTCCATTTTGCTGCATGATAGAACGAAAAGAGTCAAAACTTCACCTCATGATACTGCTTTTCAACTAAATCTAGCGCTTAAAAATGTTTTGGTTTGTTTTGTTTTCTTAAATGCGGGTAAACTCGTCAAGAATCAGCAAATGACTTCTTGCCCGCTGCTAGCAGACCCGGGACGGATCGCCACACAAAAGAGCTGCGTGACTCTGTTTTGTTTTGTTTTTTCCTGGTGACGTCACGTTGATGACTTCGTCAGCGTGCCAGAGCACAGCCAGATAAACAATGGCAAGGAGCATGAACGCCATGGAGACGGTGGTCAGCCCTGTTTTCCCGTACTTTCTACTTTTGTCCCTTTTTCAAGCTAAACAATCTCGGCGCAGACTGGATGACATTCGACGCCGATGAGTTGAAGGCGGATGGAGTTTGTGGTCGAGATGTCAAAGAGAGGGCAATGCTGTGCCATCTTATAACCATTAAAACAAAACCAGTAAAGCTCGTCACATAGTTGCGGACGTCTGCCTACTGCCCCGAGTTAGTGGCGCGACCCCGTAGCGCCTTCATCCGGGTAACGCGTTCCCCATGCAGCCGACTGAAGGTGAGCTGATAAAAACCCATGTCCACTGCAGAGTCCTTTTACCCGCGTCTGAATGCCAATCAAACCCTTTCCCACTGCTGACAGGAGCCAATTGTTGACCAGTCGCTTGAGAAAAAACAAACATCTTTTTCCTTTGGAGCATGCAGTGATCAGCCATAACATTGAAACCACTGCATGTTCACCACAGGATATGCTGCCCTGCCCTGCAACACATTCTCCCTTCAGGAGGAGTTTATGTTGAATTTTTAAGAACTTTGTTTGAAAGAATTGTTGACAAATTTTAATGATTGTTGTTGGGACTGAAATTTGTGATGCTGATGCTGATATTTTAGTCAGTTCAGTCATATACACGAGGGAGACAAACGTTTAAGGACACCTCTCAGGACAGGCCAGTACAGCCAAACAGCATCAACTATTACAGGTTCAGTAACAATCATTAAAATATGTCAACACCTCTCTAAAGCTGATTCAACAAAAAAAATTGACATAAACCTCCTCCTGAATGGAGAATTTATTGCAGGGCTGTTGGGCAAATTATGTTAATATGATATTGTGGGATCTTTTGTGACTTCCACCGCTTGAAGAGGACAGCAGAAGAGGAGGAAGATCCTGACTTTTGTTGCGAGAAACAAGGGGAGTGTGTTTGTGTGTGTGAGGATGAAAACAAAAACACTGCTGAGTGGGAAAATGTGTCTGCCCAAAGACACGGGCTAGCGCTGCCATGATAGCGGATGCCCATTATTGTGATATTAACGATAAAAAAAACAATGAAATTATACAGAATTTCAGGAAATTTGAATATTAGAAATAATGTCAGGGAAATTCTTTTATTGTGCGTTCTGCCTCTTCTTTGGCAATTAAAATTGCATTAAAAATCTGAATGTCGTGAGGATGAGAGACACAAGCATAGGTGGGTGACGTGGATTAAATCCTATTACCAATTGCTTAGAAAAACAGAAAAGCTGTTTTCAAATGAATGGAAGAAATAGACTTGCCAATAGAAGAAAAGAAAAAAAAACACCGTTCTGGGAGACACCGTGGAACGGTGTGCAAAAATGCTGCTGTTGTTCTTCCATCTGCCCATTTTGTCCTCTTACCTGCTGTGGTGAAGCTTCCACTGCGTCCTCCCCTGCAGAGGTTAATATGCAGCGGTGGCTCTGCTTGATGGTGCTGATGACCACAGCCGACCCGTGACCCCCCCCCCCCCCCAAACCAGAGCCGCTTTAAACATGTGCCACACTAACCTGTGGCGGTGCGGGTGACTCACAACAAAGTGCTATTTATCAAAGCTCTCGACGCTTCGGAGCTTGTCGCTGCGGTCTCCATTTTTTACTCCTACTTTCCTGTTTGTAATATCAGATAACAGCCTTATTTTACTGTTTACTCAGCGCCGGCGGCTGTGTCGGAGGTTGTGTCAAGTTACTACCGCTGCAAATCCAATATTTTCTGCCGCTGCACCACAAAACCCCTGATAGCAGCAATACAGGAACACCATTCTTTGATAAAAATGAATCTGCACAACAAAATATTGAAAAATAGCCGCTGAGTTTTAAAGATGGCGGGGAGGAACAGCCCAAGCAGACAACGGCAATAAGCCAAGGGTCTAAACAAAGAGTCGTGCGCTGTGCGGATTATAAGGTACTTTGCGGCAAATTTGTGATTTGTGGCTACATAAGTAGCACTGACTTGACTGCATAATCCAATAGAGACTGGAAAGGGGGGGTCCCATTCAACTTTTTTCTCCTACAAACGCCAAAGGGAGTAAAAGCGGCAACGCAGTCTCAGGTAAGTCCGTCGTGTTTTGGGGAGGCTACAGGAGAGAAAATCGGATTTATCTCTGGCAGCCGCGAGAGCCAAAACCCGAGAACCTGGCAGGATGTCAGCTTACACAACCCAGTAAACAAGCTACTTGTGAGAGTGTGTTTACCCACGAATCTAGAAAAAAACTGTAAAGAAACACATCACAGTGAACAGTAACCAATGATTATGACCATCATTAATATTTGCTATTGTCTGAACAAGCTACTACAACCAGCAGATGCAGTACTGTTCTGTGCATGACATACTACTGTGTGCTACTTATTAAATTTTGCTTTTCACAGTCGTATGCAGTATTGCACTGCCAAAACGACTGAATTTGCACCATGCTGAGCCAGGCCTCGACACGCTCTGGAACCCCAACAACCTTCAATACAACTGTATCAACCAACTTCACAGGGAAAAATGTCTTTGCGGCAGCCAATGATGCCATAAATAATGCCATAAATAATGCCATAAATAATGCCATATTCACCCGCAAACAAATATGGGATAACAGTGACATTTAGGCTAAACACATGTTGTAAATGATGCCGTTTCAAGTCAAAGTTCAATGTCGGAGCTTATGGACGCTGGGATGACACCACAGCAGCAGTATGGAGGTGTTCTATGTTTGGTTTTTTTTAATCTGGTGTTTTTCTGCGTTTGAAGAAATTACATTGGATTTAGCTGCAACGCTGTTTAACCCCTGACACAAAAAAAAGGTGTGAATGGGCCCAAACACTTCACCCACCCCGGCATGAGTAAATAATGAGGGTATTTTCATTTTTGGGTGAAATATGTCTTTAACATAACCTTCACATGAACAACTGTGGCATAAATAAATATTGTATTCGTTCTCTGGGAAAAATACACCTTCTAAAACAAATTATGTCATACACTTGCAACACCACAGCTGGCTAAGAACTGCCAAAAGGCTCGCCGAGATGCTCTTCTTCCCTTTACGGGGACATTTAACCATCTCTACCGGCAACCCTCATTTCAGTGGCGGGTTGTCATAGCTCCAAAAGCAATTATTTTGACAATCTGGCTTCATATTCTGAAATCTATGGTCACGTTTTATCTGAAAAATTATCAAAACTTGAGCCTGCTAGTTCTCGCGTTTCGGTGGTGACGTAGACTCTGCCGTGACCCACCTGGATGTCATCGGGGCCCTTTCAAATCACAGAAATGTGAACTACAGTGACACTGAAATACTTTCTTGTGATTGTGACGCTGCCCGCAACGGTTATCCAAGATAAACCGCACCTACCTGGCACCTGGTCACACAACAAATCATCTCACACACACACACACGCACACTTGCGCACAAAGTCAGGGAGATGGATAGAGAGGGAGAGGGAGAGGGAGAGAGCGATAGAGAGAAAGAGAGAGAGAATCCTCACCTTGAAGTTTCCTTTTATCGGCCATGACTGATGACTAGGATGATGTCTTCATGCCTTCTTTCACTGCAGAAAAACCAGAGGAAAGAAAAACGCCTGTTGAATTGGCATGAAAGCATTTTATGAGAAAAGACGGTCAGAACGGGTGGAATCACACAAAATCAACGAGACGACAACTCTTCGACCCAACAGCAAGTTGCTGCCCTGCTCTGAACGTCCCCACCGGCTCCAGATGTGCAGCTCTGCAGAGATGGGTTCTAACCGTGGTGCCGTTTTTGACATCCAGGTATATTCAGCGCTAATAAATGGCTGCAAATGGAGAACATCTGGATAGCAGGCTGCGCATTTTGAGTCTAAAACAACCGGCAGCAGCTTTCACCTTAACATGGTTATGAACAAACGTTCTGTATCCGGACCTTCAGTGTCTGTTGTAAAAAGCGGATCGACTACATGGACCGACTGAGTGAATGAGTAAGATGTATTTAATCAACAGTTCATATGCAGCGCTGCACAACTCAGGTCAAGAGCATTACACCACCGCTGTAAAACTGTGATTTTAAAATATGAGATGCTGGAAAGCATTCAAACTCAACTCAATACTGGATATTAATTTGATAAAAGGCGAACAATGCAGTCCATGAGTGCCTATCTCATGTAAAGTGCCTCAAACTTAACTTTCTGGGTGTTTTCCTCTCACTTGCCTACATTAAAATCCACATCTCCGGTCATTTTTTTTAACACTTTTCCAAAGTGCTTTTGAACAACTGCCAGAGAACAAGTTCGAACTTGTTGCATTTCATGCTCCATTTCCACAGGCTCGGTACGGCATAATTCAGCTGCATTGTGGCATGCCAATTTGCGATGACATGCATATTGAGTGCATCCTGTGACCAAATCATGATGATGTGATGTGTGATGGGTATTTTTTTTGTTGGCAAACTCCACCACATCTGCTAAAAACATTTGGCCATCATGTTTATTTGACAAGATTACCTTATGACACATAGGTTATGTGCACATTACATGCTGATGTGGCCCAAATCCTTTATTTCTCTCTTCTTTTTTAATTCCAAGAGACTCAGATCTGATTCTTTTACACAAGTGTGAACAGCACGCATCACATTGGAAACTGATCTTTTCATATCAGACCTGGGCGACTTCTATATACGGTCCTAACCCCAATACTGTTTGGATTTTTTGTGCAATGCAACCAGGTCTGAACGGAAGCGTCACATTTGTGTGACTTTCATGCCACCCCGGTGGGTTTTTGCTCACAAATATGCACCGGAAGCAGTCGCTCTACAAAATACAACCGCGGAAGAAAGCTGGACACCGTTGTGTATAGCCTTGAAGTCAAGTTTAGAGAAACTGAAGAAGAATTAAGCGTCGTGGTTGAAATATAAAGGGGTTTCTAAATCCAGCTGCCACCATGAAACATTTGTCTCTCTTTCTCCTCATCTTTGTTCACATCTGCTCCTGAATTCGCTGGCGTTCCCCGCACATCAACTTGGAGATCATAACCGTAAACACTGACTTCAGCAGCCCACATATTTACCTCCATATGACTGCCTGTGACGTTTGTTATGGCTATTTTGCACAGACCGCAAGCAGTTCACACTGGAATCTGATAGGAGCCACATTTGAACAGATAATATTAACAGCCAAAACAAAAACAGGGATCTGAGCAATAAATCAGGTTTGAACACCAAGACTTGTGAATGTAGACTAAGATATTTCAAACGACGTGGAGCAGTGAAGGTCACCAAATGCTGCAACAGGCATGTTGTGAGAGATTTTGGGTGGACTTCCATTCAGTATGACATTGTCAGTGGTGGTGGTGGTTATGCTCCCGCCTGACGTTCTTATTCAGAGCAATTGCCAATTAAGTGAGCAGGTAAGGCAGGTAAGACAACACTGCCATGAATGGCCACGGATTTCAGGGAGTGTGGCTTCCTCTTGACTTGGCAAGTGCGCTGCCAGCTAGGGTTGGGCAATATTTTGAAACCCTGCAACTGACAACCATCAGCACAATGACCAGCGACTGCCAGAATGTTTGCGCAGATGCATGTGTGGAACGTGCAGGGGCAGAGGAACACCCGCACTCGCCATACTCGATTTTCACCAAATGTAATAAAAAAAAAAAATTCTCCGAAAAAGAATGTAAAATAACCTGTTTCAGCTTTAAACCAGATACTTGCTGACGAACCCTAAATGAGGTAATTTGCCATCAATGCACACATATGCAAATACACCGTCGAGAGCTTTGCTATTAGCAAATAGGCCAGACAGGCCAGCTTCACTTGCGGTTTAGCATCAACTGTGCTACTAAATGATCTGAACTGCACATTAGAGTTGTAGCACCTCGATATGATATATGAATTGATTTTGCTTGTCAGCACCGACTGACTGGACAGAAAATAAAAGACTGCTTGACTGTGAGTTTGTCACTGTCGTGTTTTTTTTTTCCCCAAAGACTTGTTGCCCCGATCTGCCCATCCGCCAATCAATAGATTCCTATGGCTCAAGCCTGAAGCATCACCTGCCTCAATCAGTGCTTCAGTCAAAGCAAATATTTCTACACAATACACAGCTCTCTCAGTGAAACTAGTTCAATAGTAATCATTAATATTCCATCGGGTCGCAGATGATTTGAAACTGAAAAGTCTGACCTGGAAAAGGAAATATGTCACCTTCTACAAAATTCTTGTGGACTTTGATTAGTGATAAAAAGAGAGAAACTGTACATTGCCAAAAAATTTCATTTATAGGTGTACTCAGCGTGCCATTGTACCTTTAAGGCACGATCTTGCAGGTCAGCCATGAGCCCGCTGTCACACATGTGCCACCAAATGACAAGTCCATCATAATAAGCTCCCTTTAAGTTTATCTGACACCAAATAGCCAGGCCTAAAACAAACTAAATATCGTCTAATCTGTAATTTTCGACTCGGACCGTATATTAAGACAAAATCTACACCACCGCCTCAGTTCACTGAAACCTGAGGCACATTTGACTGTACTTCTGCATCCCAGGCTGACGAGCGCGACTTCATTCTCAACAACCGTCGATAACGTGGCTTTAGCTGTACTTTTCCGAAACGTGCACTGGCCGGGAGTTTTGGGTACGCCGTGACAAGACACTTTACTTTCAGTTTCTGGTGCTTTTTCCTCCTACCGTGCGTGAACATGTGCAAGCAAACCACGCGAGCAACAGCAGCCTCTCGGGCGAACGTATATTATTAGCCCCGCGGTGTTTATAAACAATGCGGGCATCTTTAGTGCCAGCGGCAGCCAGTGGTCGCGAACATCTAGCGGATCTAGTTCTTAGCAAACTCTGAAAGTGAGGGACCGCGGCTCGGCCAAAAAGTTGAGAATTTCTGTTTTAAAACAGGGACGTGCACTCGAAGTTGGTGTGTTGTCAGCAAGTGGAGCTGCAGCTCCTCACCGGCTATGCTATTTGATGTTGGGAGACAATTTGGGAAGGGGAAAGAGGCAGAGAAGGAAAGGGGGGTAGGCACATAAATTCATTACAACTAGGTCTGCAACCAACTTACCTGGATTTTTCCGAATGACGATTTCTTTCCTCAGTTTCTCCACTCGTGTAAATCTTCAATTATTAGTATAACCGCTATTTATGAAAAGAAATTGTCAATTCTTCTCGCTAAACAATCAGTCCGCACATCCAAGATGGCTACCAGGAACACCTCCTCCTCCGATGCCCTGTTGGACGGGAGTCCCGCCCATCTGCCTGGCGATTGGTTCCCTGCAGCCTCTCCCGCGTTTCTATTCGTCGCACTGAAGTGTCAGTCAGGGGAGTCTTGTTTTACTACTTCCAGCATAACTCTGGATATGATTGGGCTGTTTGGAAGGTGAAAGGGTAAATTGAATTTTGGCGTATGCCCTCTCCAGCCCCCACATCTGTGTAGGCCGCAGGGAGTTCTGGGAAATGTTGTTCTCTTTTGCCCCGTCGCAGCCTCACAAGAAGTAGCAGGGATTTGTGTATTCAGCTGAAAGATTATGAAAGATTCTCATTATATGTTTTTTTTTTCCGTACACTTGCTCGAGTTGAAAGATGTTAGTTTACGTGGGATGTTTTCTTCTTAGTGATTAATAAGTCAACTAGTTTTAATGCACGTTTTTAAAAACTAAACATAAAACTAAACATATTTGATTTCATAAGCGCTTCATAAAATTAATTGCTAATTCAAGACAGCACGAGCTACATAGCCAGACACATTTTCTCAGGTGAGCCACGCAGCTTAAGAAGTTACTGTTCCACTTAAGAAAAGTGGAACAGTAACTTCTTCCATTTTCACCTCTTTGTTTAGTTTCACTACGAAAATAAACCTTCCAGAAGTTCCCCAACAGATGCAATGAATTAATAATTTAGGTGTCCCGAGCACCTTTGACCTCTCGTCTGCAGAAACATTTGGTCAGCAACACCGTTGTGACTCTTGCTCTTGGGTGCATCCTGTCTCATTATTCTCACGTGGAGATTTAATGGGGTGATTAGAGGAAAGCTTAATTGATAATTATTGCTCCCAGCTACAATTAATCAAACCACCCACTTTAAAGCAGACATGGTCTGAATGATGAAAACAGGCTGCTGTTGAGCAGCCTTCACATTGTTTTTTTTTTTTTTTTTTTTTAAAAGTAGATCATGGTAAATTTCGTCCAGATCAAGAAGGTCATAGGGCAAAGTGCTGCTGACCCACTTGGTACAGAAAAAAAAAAACACACTGCTGTTTCTCAGTGCATACAAATCTATGGAGCCCCTATGGTGACATTTGGTAAATATATGTGCATTTTGCAAGAACATGACCTGCAACGACATTCCAGCCACATCAATCCCAAGTAAACAGCATTAATATGCTACTTGCATTCTTCTGCGAGGGCCCTCTGAGATTTGCTCCCATTCAGCCACAGTGAGGCCGGTCCTGCTGGTGTTTGGTGGTGAAGCCTGGTGTTGCATCTGTGTTACGGTTCATCGCTCGGAGTATCAAACCCGTCTCATTTAAGTTCCCATGGGCCATTTCTTTGTGCATCACTGGAACAATGAGATAGGAAATGTTACATCTCCATACTGCTGCATTCTATGAAATGTGTTAAAAAAATAAATAAATCCAGATTTCTCTTCGTTAAAACACAAACTCATTACTGGACCTTTCAAACATATCACTTACACGCTCTCCTTGAGTTTTATTTCAGAGAAATATTTGTCAACAGAAGATTTCAAGCTCCTTTGGTGCCGTTTATGTCCTGTTTTTTTTTATCCTTTGAAATCAACTTGCCACATAGGGAGACCCAAAATGTGTGTGTGGGGTTTCCTGCAGTGCACTACTACCCTCTTCCACCGGAAGGCGCTGCAGTACATGACATACATTCACAGCAACCAGTCAAACTTTGCAGAATGAGGTCACTCATTTTTCTCCAGCTCTGGGTGGGAAATGAAAATTTAATGCAAGAGGAGAAGGCTGCTCATTAAAACATGTCATGACAGTAGAGAAAAAAAAAAAAACATCCCCTGCACGAACATCCATTTAAACTTATTTACTTTCTTACATGAAGTTTACATTTCACATGTTTTAACATGCATATGTTCACAATTTCACTTCACTATGCTTAAATGATGCAACACAGGCAATATAAACAAATATCCATTCTCGATAAGAGTACAAGCAATGTAACACTGTCAAGATACAAATTCCTAAAGCATGTAAATAATCTCAGAAAGCAAAAATACTCAAGGCCTTGTGTCTTAGGAAAAAAAATTATGTGGGATTTGCCATAAATCAAAAATATTCTCACACAAATTCAAATGTTTACACAAGAACATGGTTACATGAGTGGAACATTTAAAAAGTAAAACAAAGCGTGCACAAGTGTCCTCTAAACTATGTAAGATGTAGAAAAACTGTCTAAACAAAAAGCATGTGTCCAAACCATAACTGACACAGAAATCCACAAATATTCATATAAATCAAGCAGCATATTGTCAGAAATCTTATGCTATATTCAAACCAAGTTAATCGAATTCTATTTCTTTTAGCATTTTCTTCTGACTTCTTTATCAAGAAAAAAAAAAAAAAAAAAAAA